>SJXQ01001029.1:235801-267299 GCA_006408695.1 Aepyceros melampus
GGGACTGGGGCTCTGCCTGGGAGACCCCTGCGCACGTGCGTAGCGGGAGGGCCGGTGTGGGCCGGCCGCCGGCGGGAGCTACCCTTCGGCTGCCGACGCGCCCCCCGCCCCGCGGGCCCCGGCACTGGCCGTGCCCGCTGCGCTCCGCGCCTCCATCTCCGCGCGCGCCCGCCCGGGAAGGCGAGGCCGCCGCCGCCGCCCGCGCAGCCGGCCAGGCCCTCGCCTGCGCTGCGCGCCCGGGGCTGCGTTTCCGGGTAGGGCGGTGAACCTGTGCGGGAGTTCGGGCTGGTGAAGCCTTCGTGCGTTTTTATTTTTCAGTTGGAGAGGAAGGTGCAGGGCGCTGGAGGGGAAGCGGAGGGTGGGTGAAGGGAACGTTTCTGGAAAATGCATCGAGAGCCCCCCCAGGAAGTTCAGGGTGAGTGACGGGTTTGTGCTTCTTTCAACAGCCAAGCCGCAATGAAGAGCTTCTTACAGTGAAAGGAAAGTAGGTCGCGCCCACTGAAAATGCCTTTAAGGGACAAATACTGTCAGACTGACCACCATCATCACGGATGCTGTGAACCAGGTATACCCCTTTCTTCTCCAGTTACTTTGGTCTCCATCAGAGCCACTCTGTTATCTGTTTTCTTTTCTTCCTGCCCAAGAAGTCATTCCTAACCTAGCAGGCTATAATTTCCCCCAGCATAAAACCAGTTATGAAGCTAAAAGCTTGTACAAACAAGAGGTCTCCCTTGCTTGATCCCTTCAAAAAGGTACTGCCGGTGTCACCTTAAATCTTTTCCACAAGATCAATTACTCAATCCCTTTTCCTTCCCTTTCAAGGCAGCTTGTAGCTAGTAGTATACCCTCATGCTCTGTGAATGGTTAAAACTGAAGCGAAAGGAAAAAATAGGTAGTATTAGAATACTAGCATTTATTTTTATGAAAGCTGTTTCATTTAAACTTTTAAAAACTAGAAATTTCTTCTGCTTAAATAGTGTTGAAAGAGAGAATAATGCTTAAACCTAAGAATGAGTTTAGTTTGGGCTAAGGAAAGTTTGTCGAAGTCAACTAGTTGGGAGAATGAGGTATTAAGTGTGACCTCTTAAAGATCTTGGACAGAACACAGGATTGCAAAATCTGATTATTTAAGATAAATATTTTTAGGATATTGTTCAGAGGGATGTTTTTTAGTTGACTTTATAAAACTAAAGTATTTTTTGGAATCTCACAAGGAGTATTAGAACACTAATGAAATGTGATGTAAAACTAGTAATAGTTTTTCTGCTTATTAGAAGTTTGTGCATTATTAGAAACATTTAGAGGTATAGCTTAAAAGAGAATCCTTGAATATACACTGTCACTAAACCAACTAAAGGCTATTCTGTTAAGTTCAAAGGCAGTTGTTGAGCATTATGTTGGATGTAAAAGTTCCAGGACATTTTAGTACTTTTGCTTGTTTCTTGTTGGAGTATTTTAACCACACCCAGTGTACTTGGTTTTGTCACAGTGAAGTTCATTTAGAGTACCTTTTGATTAACGGGGAAAAAATGGTGGTGTTAAAGGGGAAGAACTTCTATTCTCTGGAAACTTTGGTACATGTTAGAATAAAATTTGTACTATGTCCCCATCCCCCCTAATTTGCTGAAAATAATAACCTCTGCTAATAAAACAGGCAACCCCAGAGTGGAATCCAGTGTTTATTCACTTGCTCCCTGATCTGCCCTCCTTTCATCATTCTTTCTACTGCACATTTTGTGTATTTGAAGTGAATATATATCCCTTATATTTTACCAATTGTTGAATGGATTTTTGCTAGTTTTGAAGTAGAAAACTGTGAATGATTTCTTATACTTCCGCTCTTTTTTTTCCACTGGAAGACAGTCTCTTCCACTGTCTTTTTATTCGATTTTTTTCTGAGAAGTCGTTTAAGTTGAATTAGTTAATTAAATCATATTAAAGCTTGTTGCTTAGGAAGAAATGTATTTTGTCATTCATTTATTTCTTTGACAAGTCTTTATTGAGCACCAGTTAGGTGCTAGGCACTGTTCAAGGCAATGTGGATATAAGTGGTGAACACAACAGATAAGCTCACTCCTTCGTGGAACCTTTGAGTGGAAAGAGAGCGATGTAAATAAGTACACAGATAAGGTAATTTGTGACCATACCTTATTTAGTGTACTCTGATAAAGTTTTCTAGATACTTTAAAGATATTTTCCAGAGATGAACTTTTAAATTTGTGTTGAAACTTGTGCTTTTTTCCTCCCTCATTAACACAAAGTCAGATAATTGCTTTAATTTTAAAAATTCAGGTTTATTTTGCCAGAAACTTTTCCCATGCAGTTTATTTTTCAGACTGTTAGGTCAAAGTGGTTGGTATTTCTTTGCTTTCTTAGTTAGAAGTAAACACTTTCTGAGGGTTTAGTTCGTTGGAAAGGTAGAAGTGTAACTTATGAGGTAGTTTTAATTGTCATTGTTTCACAGGAAGATAATGGACCAAGTGAGAGGATGTTTCTAGTATTGAGAGGAATAGGAGTGGAAGTTTTAAAAAGAGGTTGCCCTCAGATGGAGGGAAGAAGATGATGTTATGTTTATGAAGTTCTTTTAATGAACTCTGCTGAGAGATCTGTTCTCCGTTTGAATTATGAATAGTAGGTGAGTTCCTGAATGAGAGAGAGCAGTGTGTTTCTGGGGAGGTCTTGACAGGCTAGATCAATTTGTAGTGAGTGGTGGTGTTATAAGCCCGTATGTAAAGTATATTCTTAGATATGCTTTAAGAAAGTTTTTTCTTTAGAAAAATTTCAAACATTCAAAGGTAGAATGCTATTGGAACCTTACGTAACCAACACACAGCTCCATCGGTTATCAGTATGTGAGTATGTGGACAGTTGCTTTTGATCTGTATTCTCCCCTCACCACAGTTCCTTCTCTATCCTCCAACTGCTTCCCTGCTCACTACTATTTGTAAGCAAATCTCAGACATCTTAGGTTGAAGAATATCTTAAGAGGCTTGTTTTAACACAAGTAGGTGATTCTGGGAAGTGTGTTCTTGGAAGGATGTAAAGAAAGATGTTAACCTCTGAGACTTTGTGGTTTTTGGCTGGAGGGAGGTCCTTAATGGTCATGTGACCTGATCTTGGGAGGGATGATAGGATATGCAAGAAGAAATTGTATAAAATATTGACATAAAAAGTTTTTTAGGATTGAGAATATGTTTTCAAGTGAAAGAAATCGGACCTACACAGATGTGTCTGCCAGGTGGATATGTCCACTCATAACAAAACTAACCCTGGGGTTATTTTGAATGGTTCTCAGGATGTGTATGTATTCTGGTGGTACCAGTGATGGTGATGAGTAACAAAATTTTGCTCTAGCTTTAGAATGATGTTGTCATGTGGAAGTGGAAATTAGTGGAAGGTTTCTGGACCATGTACCTAAATGAGGAAAGGGGGTGCTGAAGAGAAGTTTCCTTTTTTTTTTTTTTTTTATCATATTTCTCCCTTATTTATTACTCTTTTTTTCATTCTTGCTTTACAGAATTCTTGCCAGTTGGAGAGTCAGACCTTGGGACTTTTAAAAATTATATAATTTCCACCCTATCTTTTATTAGTTTTTGTAATCAGTTATTGGTTGTTAGAATGTACAAATACTAGAAAGAGATCCATCTAATCCAAATAAATGATATCATCACTCTACAAACATTTGCTGCTGTTTCTCTGAGGGGTTGAATTCTACTTCTCTTAGATTTTGGAAAAGATTTTTCATTTTTGGTGTCAGGAAAGCAGTTGACTTGTAGATGATGATAATGGTGATAAAACATTTATTGAGTCTTTACTGTATTCCAGGCTCCGATTTAACCAGGAACCTGCATTAGCTAATATAATCCTCACACAGCTTTATGATTTTGGTGCTTTTAATATTCACATTTTGGAGATGAGAATAGAGAAATAGTGTAATTTGCCTTAGCTGTATCTAGTAAATGGCAAAAAAAAGAATTTCAGCACAGTCAGTCCAGGTCTGGAATGTTTTCTTAACCACTGCAGTTAGTGCCAATGTTAGATGTTCTCAAAATGAGTTGTATTTGTGTGTATGTTCTTTAAAATACCCCCAAAATGTCTCTTAAAATTGGGAAAATTTTGGTTAATGGAATGATTTGTTCCTGAGACATGGTTTTTCCTGTTTGTGTACACTAAAGCGTTGAAGCCTAGAAGAGACTCTAAGGCTGTGTCTATACACATAGCACAGCAGGCTTTATCCCGCTTATCAGACAGTTAAGAGCTTTCCAGGCCCAGGCTCTGAAGCAGTAGCAGCACCCATTACTGAAGTAACTCCCTTATCTTCTCAACACTGAGCAGATGATGGTAAAACATCATCTGGGTTAAGGTGGTAAAACATAACATACTGAAAAAAGAGGTGATTAAAATGACTGCTTTTTCTCCACCACAACTGTCTCTACCTGATGTCTAATGGAAAACTCAGTTTTCTTTTTCAGTTACCTTGTTTCTTATTAATATAACCTTATTTATTATATATTTATACTAATCTGGAAATGTTGGCAAGCAGGGATGATGTAGACCTCTGTATATTTACAATGGGAATATTATTTTTACTTGCTGTAAGAAATGCATTCTTTCTAAAATGCATACTTCCAAAAGCCTGGGCTAGTGAACTGTGAGGCAGAAAGTTTTCACCTCTATAAACCCGACCCAACAGAAAGAACCTTTGTTAAGTTTTGTTGGTATCCCAGTATCCCACCAGACTTTTTGTGTTTATATTAACATTTATACGTAAACACACATATACATTAAATGTATTTCTGTAACTATTGAAATATATATTTGTATAATTGAGATCATATTTTATAACCTGCTTGTGTTGCTTAACAATGTATTATTGACATCCTTTGTTGTCAGCACATGTAGGTCTAGCTCATGCTGTGTAATAGCCGTGAGAGGTTCTGTTGTATGGATATTTCATAGTTTATTTAGTCTGGCTCCTTTTGAGAGACTTTTAAGTTGTTTGAAAATTTTCTCAATTATTTATAGAGCTGCAGAGTGCTGCAGTGAACATTCTTATACATCTGTCACTGTGCACTTGACCAGTTCTTTCCTTAGGCAGTGGTTCTTGAGTTTTACTCTCATAATTGCCAGAGAGCTGTACTAGGTTGTCTGGAGAGTTTTGGAATGGTTTATGAGGGGTGGCTAGGCTATTATTACCCTAGAATTTTGGTTAAATGTAGTAGTTCCTCTTCAAGGGGAATAAAAAGGCAAATACAACTAATACGTACTAAATAACACCGAAATAGTAAGATCTTTGCAGTTGAACTTAATGCATAGCCTCAGCAGCCTTAGTTTACCTTGAATTGAGAAAAGTTATAGTTACATGTTTACCATTATTTTATTTTGCCTTAAAAAGCTAATGGTGAAATACATACAAAAAAGTGTGATTGTCATTTGACATGATTATAGCAAACCATTGTTTTACTTCAATAGTAAATGATTTAAATAACCCTTTTTTGTGGGGATTGGGGTGGGTATTTGTCTTCCATGTAGTTTATATCCTGGAACCTGGAGATGCTCCTTTGTTACAGCAACCACTACAGACATCCAAATCTGGTATTCAGCAAATAATTGAGTGCTTTCGATCAGGTATGAATTTAGGATGTATTTTCAATCTTCACTTAGTACCTTAAAATTACTTGGAAATCCTTAGAAATAATTTTTTTAAAAATGAAATACATACATTGATTATAATATACTTTTGATTGTCATTTTTGAAAAGTGGATGAGTAAATATTGCTTGATTAGAAATTCTTTTTCAGTGCTATATTATTATATACTAATTTTAAAAGTGTTTAGAATGATTTAAATAAATATATGGTATATTTGCTGGTAAAGTGTCTCTTAAAGATTCATTGTTATTTTTTGGCATGTTCTTTATAAACTCTGAGAAGACAGTACTAAATTACACAAGGTCTTTATGAGCTTTGGCAGGGTAAATTCTTTACTCGGAATGTCTGAGATGTCTCTTGTTCTAGATTAATTACTTTATCATCTCTGTTTATGTAACTCACCATCTCTACCTAACCCTGGAGTTTCACTATCTTAAGTAGAGCGTGTGATAGGAAAAAAGACTTACTCTAGCCCTGATATCTTCAGATATATTTGTTTAGCTTTTCTTTCCATTATATTACTATAATAATGGATATATAATAAGTGTATTTGTGCAGTTACAATCCAGCACTCTAAAATAGGTATTGCTCACTAAGTATAAGTGGTTGAGAACTATTAGAAGTCCTGTCACTAGGTTGTTGTGATTCTTATATCCGCTTGTCCACCACTTGTGGATTTGGCTTCTTTGACATTGTAGGGTATTAATCAAGTATGAACTAGCAAATGCACATGACTGATGGACACCTAAGTAATGGACATCCTAAGTTTAAGGATTAGAATACCTTTTGTTATTATTTTAAAGGTTACTGTATCTTAATGAAAAAATTCTGAGATTTAGAGAATTTATATGAAGCCACTTGTATTGATGAGAATTTTTTAAGGTGCTTGTTTTTAAATCTTTTTAAAGGGAAATAGTATACATTTGATTTATTTTAGGATTCTAAAAAATAGATTGTTCCTTTAGGTTAATTTCTGACTCTTGAGAGTCATTTCTTAACACTTTTCATCTATAATCCTCATGGTGTTGCTTTTATGTATTTAAATCAGTATTTCATGTATGCTATAACAAATACCTGTGCTCATGCTGGACGGTGGTATAACATTTTATTGTGGTTTTTTTTTATTGCTTTATATTTTTGATGATTGTCCTTGGTTAACGGAAATAACTAATAGGTCAAATTCTCCTATGGTAAATAGAGTTAAAATTTTACTAATTAGAGGCAACATTTAAGTATGTTTCTGGCATAACAGAAAAATGGTTAGTTTTTAATTGCCGTTAAGAGTTTCTGTTAGCTACTTTTAGTACAGAGATAAAAATTCTTTTTGTTCTTTCTCATATCATGGAAATGAAAATAATAACTGCACACTTAGTTATATTCTTTGCCTTAGATTTCTTTTTTAAAAATTTGCAATTTGAAATTTTGCTATTTCAGTTTATTACAATGTTATTTGATTAAGAAGTTAAAATTGTTTCATTTATTTGTGCTTTTATCTTAAAAAAAAAAAAAAAAAACCTTTTCAACAAGATCTTATACCCCAAATCTATATATTTTTTAACCTTGGGAGGTGAATATTTAAAAATGAAATTATTTGTTTTCTCATTGCACTGTGCTTGTATTGGTTTTCTGTGTTTGCTATTTCTTTACTAAGATTAAGGAAGGGACTGTGAAATGGATAATGTGCTTTCTAAAATGTCTCTGGCAAATTTGCCTTCTGAGCCTTTTTTTTTTTTTTAACAAATTTTGAAAATAATATAAATTCTGAGTACTCAATTATTTAAATTAGAGATGGTTTATAAATAAGCTAAATAGTACAAAGAAACTAATTTTGAATTAAAAAAGAACTGTTTTACTTCACTAGTGTATCTCATAGCTCAGTAATTCTGATTTCCTGAGGATAGTAATCTCTTATATATCTGGATAATCTCAAGTCTCCTAAGGTAGCTCTTCTTTAGCACAGAGGTATTTAAGCCTCTGCTGACTGAAACCTTGGGAGGATGAGATGGAAGTTTGGACCACATGACAGGGTCTAAGATACCTTCTCATTCTGAGACTTCTAAGTTTCTCCCAAGCAGCCCCTCAGTAACTAATCTCTTTCTAGGCTGTTTCCATTATGGCTTGGTCACACACATTTCATTTAAAGAGCTATATTGGTGTTTTATATCTGACAGATATTTGAAGATAGAACTTTGAAGTCATGCTTTTGCCCTTGTTAACATTCAGAAGTTCAGCCAGGTTGTGCAGTAATGATGTGTTAGGATATCTCTTTATCTTCAAGCTCAGATAGTTGTCTTCAACTCCTGTATCAGCTCTGTTTAAGGGATTTATGGTCTCTTGCCTATACGGGGCTCTCTGTGACCTGGTTTTAATTCCTGCCTAAGCTGGACGTTCATAAAAGGCTGAGGAAGGAGTTGACTTAACTTTTTTAGGTCCACCAGCCTCATGTGTGCTGTACTGACTGGTTGTACTGACTGCTTGACCAATTTTGACTCATTTTCTTTGATTCCTACTTCAACTTAAGCTTTGGACTATTTCCCTGGCTTTAAATTACAAATACTTCTTGACTTCTAATCTCTACTTTTATCTGCTTGACTTAAAAATTAATCTGAATAGACTGTTCTTTTTGGACTACGTAATATATGTATGTGTGCGTGCTAAGTGGCTTCAGTCATGTCCAACTCTTTGCAACCTTATGGACTATAGCCCGCCAGGCTCTGTACATAGAATTTCCCAGGCAAGAATACTGGATGGTTTGCCATTTCCTTTTTCAAGGGATCTTTCAATCCAAGAATCGAACCAGTGTCTCCTGCATTGCAGGCAGACTCAACTGAGCCACCTGGGAGTATTTAATATATACCTGTGGCTTAAAAATAATAATACAGAGGTATAAAAGGATATATAGAAATATAGAAATAAGTGTTTTTGCTCAGATAGTACTAATACATGGTTTGCGTCTTCTTCCAGAGACCCTCTACCCATATATGAGCATATATCCCTTAACTTTCTTCCTGATACAAATGGTAGCTGACTGGGTATTTAGGTATCTTTGCCTTTAAACAGTACATTCTATTGTTGTTTGACATCTGTCCATATATAAATATCACATATTTTTAGAAGGCTGCATGTTTTGCACCTACCTAAAGCTTTTCTACTCTGAAATCTCTGATGCTTGGGTGACTTGAGACAGGCTGTTTGCTCTGAAGCCAGGATTCAGGTACTACCTGGACTGTGCCGTGCCCTGCCCTTTGCTTGAGCTTTTCTGTAGTTCTGTCAGTCCTTCTAGGATCATTTTGGTGACTTTTTGTCTTCCAATTTTCCCTCCTTTCTATTAACTTTAAAAAAAAAATTGAAGTTGAAATATAGTTGATTTACATTGTTGTGTTAGTTTCTGGTATACAGCAAAGTGATTCAGTTATATATATGTGTATATATATATTCATTCTTTATCATATTCCTTTTCAGTTTGATTTATTATAGGATATTGAATATAATTCCCTGTGCAATACAATAGGATCTTATTTATCCATTCTGTATATAATAGTTTGTATCTGCTAGTCCCGAACTCCAAATCCATTCCTCCCTCTGTTAACTTTTATTTTAGCTTCCTTCTTTTCCCATCTTCTGCCCAAACTGAAACAAAATTTTAAGTAACAAAAAGATGTATTTCCATGACATATATAAAAATTGATTTAATTGAGAATAATATTCTTTCTTCGTCTTCTGGTAGAGGCAAAGAAGCTGTGGTATGCCCTAAGGTTAGAGACAGAAAATGGGAAAAGGGGAGGATAATTATTTTGTCCAGTATTCAAAACTGGCCCTTAATATGAAGTTGGCATCTTTTTTTTAAGTTTGTGAAATATATCTCTTTTTACAATATTATACCATTGACTTGAACAGCATAGGTGTGAACTGCATAGGTCCACTTTTTGTGGATTTTTTTGGGTAGTAAATATTACATTACCGGATGATCCTTGGTTGATTGGATTGAATCCCAGGGTGCAGAACTGAGGATATGAAGAAAGGGAGTATAAGGAGGACTGTAAGTTATATGTGGGTTTTTGACTGCATGGAGAGTTGGCATCCCTAACTCCTGCATCCCTTCAAAGGTCAACTGTACTATAGAAAAAGATACTACTTATAGAATACACTACTACGGTGTGCAAGGAACAGTGTCTCTTTTGAATCTTAGGGAGGAGTTAATTATAGTGAAAAGTGAGAACTGGCTTTGTGTAATGTTTGCTGTTGTTATCTAACTAAATTTGTTTGGTCTTTAGTTTCTTAGAGATTTTTTTTTTTTTTTTTTAACTGCTGAAGTGACATTTCTTTCAGTTAATGTAAACTGTGACTGGATGGTGATGCCTAAGTCCTGATTCTGTAAGCAAAAGCTTGGGATGAAAGTATGACTTCTCAGAGGTACATATCTGCTGTATTGTATGATGGAATTTTTTGCTTTTAGTTGATACATAGCAATTGTAGGAAATTTAAAATCGGATTGCATATTTTGGGGATAGATAAGAAAGATGTAGCTTTATTTTATTTGTTATTACATTCATCTTCAAAGCATCTCACTTGAGGCTGTGTTGCTAGGAGAGCAGCCATTCATATTGGTTTGGGAATTTCTCAAGGGCATAGATCATATCCTTCACTTTCATGTCTTCAGTGAATAACATTATGCCTGGTATTTAATAGGTGTTCAGTAAATGTGTGTTAGACTAAACAAATGTTTCACCAGATAGGCACTAAAATAATTTCATTCTGCTTACAAATGTATTGTAGTATGTTGCAGTGTTCAAATTAATTTAGTAATTTTTTTTTAACCCTTGTAGGTAGTGGTTTTAAGAGAACAATTTTGAAGTTTTCTTATATTAAGGATGGATGATCAGTTAGAAATTCCCTTCATACTGGTCTTGGAATTCAGCAGGTGTGACAGGAATTAGAGATTTGCTTGAAGTGCTGGGAATGATACTGTGGTTCAACAGTCATCCTAAAGAAACTGAGTTCATGTGTGAATTAATAATAAAGCATACAATATACTATTTAAAAATCATTATTGCTACAACTTAAAAGGGTCATTCACCAACACATCACTATATTAAGGGAGAAAAGGAAAGCTTCTCTTTGTTTGGGCTTCCCTGATGGGCTGGGTCTGATGGTAAAACATCTGCCTGCAGTGTGGGACACCCGGGTTTGATCCCTGGGTTGGGAAGATCCCCTGGAGAAGGAAATGGCAACCCACTCCAGTACTCTTGCCTGGAAATTCCCATGGACAGAGGAGCCTGGTAGGCTACAGTCCATGGGGTCACAAAGAGTCAGGCTGGACTGAGAGACTTCACTTTCACTTTGTCTTAACTAAACAACTTAAGCATATTTTATTAAAAGATGTGGACACTATTTTTGAATGTAAACTATGCTACAGTCTCTTCAGAGGATTGTCTCTTAGCACAGAAGAGTTAGAATTAATATGATGTTATGTCAAGCATCTGACATACAACCTAATGTGAAATTGAATACTGATCCTTTTTGAAAAGAAAAATTTTAAACCTTTATATCAGTATATACAGTGTATTTTACTTTAATTGATAGCACAGGATTAAACCTTCGATAAGGTTTAACTAAATTTTATTGAGAGCCCATTATGTGTGAGAATCTGAAATGTTCATTAATTAGTTATAGGTGTCAAAAGCCTTCTCTTTGGAGGGCTGGTTTTTCAAAAGATACTGAATTCATGATCTTTGTAAACGGTATGTAAGTAGTATGTAGTGACTTCTAAGATGATTTTTTTTAATTTTAATTTTATTTTTTATTTTACTTTACATATTAAGGATGGATGATCAGTTAGAAATTCCCTTCATACTGGTCTTGGAATTCAGCAGGTGTGACAGGAATTAGAGATTTGCTTGAAGTGCTGGGAATGATACTGTGGTTCAACAGTCATCCTAAAGAAACTGAGTTCATGTGTGAATTAATAATAAAGCATACAATATACTATTTAAAAATCATTATTGCTACAACTTAAAAGGGTCATTCACCAACACATCACTATATTAAGGGAGAAAAGGAAAGCTTCTCTTTGTTTGGGCTTCCCTGATGGGCTGGGTCTGATGGTAAAACATCTGCCTGCAGTGTGGGACACCCGGGTTTGATCCCTGGGTTGGGAAGATCCCCTGGAGAAGGAAATGGCAACCCACTCCAGTACTCTTGCCTGGAAATTCCCATGGACAGAGGAGCCTGGTAGGCTACAGTCCATGGGGTCACAAAGAGTCAGGCTGGACTGAGAGACTTCACTTTCACTTTGTCTTAACTAAACAACTTAAGCATATTTATTAAAAGATGTGGACACTATTTTTGAATGTAAACTATGCTACAGTCTCTTCAGAGGATTGTCTCTTAGCACAGAAGAGTTAGAATTAATATGATGTTATGTCAAGCATCTGACATACAACCTAATGTGAAATTGAATACTGATCCTTTTTGAAAAGAAAAATTTTAAACCTTTATATCAGTATATACAGTGTATTTTACTTTAATTGATAGCACAGGATTAAACCTTCGATAAGGTTTAACTAAATTTTATTGAGAGCCCATTATGTGTGAGAATCTGAAATGTTCATTAATTAGTTATAGGTGTCAAAAGCCTTCTCTTTGGAGGGCTGGTTTTTCAAAAGATACTGAATTCATGATCTTTGTAAACGGTATGTAAGTAGTATGTAGTGACTTCTAAGATGATTTTTTTTAATTTTAATTTTATTTTTTATTTTACTTTACTTTACTTTATAATACTGTATTGGTTTTGCCATACATCAACATGAATCTGCCATGGGTGTACACATGTTCCCAATCCTGAACCCCCCTCCCACCTCCCTCCCCATACCATCTCTCTGGGTCATCCCAGTGCACCAGCCCCAAGCATCCTGTATCCTGCATCGAACCTAGACTGGCGATTCATTTCTTATAGGGTATTATACATGTTTTATCAATGCCAGTCTGCCAAATCATCCCACCCTCTCCCTCGCCCACAGAGTCCAAAAGACTGTTCTATATACCTGTGTCTCTTTTGCTGTCTCGCATACAGGGTTATCGTTATCATCTTTCTAAATTCCATATATATGTGTTAGTATACTGTATTGGTGTTTTTCTTTCTGGCTGGCTTCACTCTGTATAATCGGCTCCAGTTTCATCCACCTCATTAGAAAGGATTCAAATGTATTCTTTTTAATGGCTGAGTAATACTCCATTGTGTATATGTACCACAGCTTTCTTATCCATTCATCTGCTGATGGACATCTAGGTTGCTTCCATGTCCTAGCTATTATAAACAGTGCTGCAAAACCTAAGGTGAGAGAGTATCAGTATAGGAAAAGGAATAATTAGGAGTAAGGCAGCACGGCTCTCTTTCTCTGAGGATTAAGAGTTGTTGAGGAACTTTTGTTGTCCTGTGGGTGAACTTTAGTTGCTGTCTTGTCTCTCTTTTCAGGTTATAGTAGGTTTTAACTATTGCCAGAGGCACAGTTGGTTGGCTGTGTCAAACTGGTAGTGAGCAAAGCAATCAGAAAATGGTAGCTGATTAGAATAAAGCCATTATGTCCCCGTGGGAAACCAACACAACCTTAAATGGTAACTGAAACCAACTTAAGGAATAATTTTTGCCTGTGTTTATGGAATGAGGGCACATCTTATTTTTCTCATTTGTAATACATATAAGCAGAATTGGAAAATCATTCAGGTCCCATTTTTTACTTTCTGGTTAACTTTACAGAGACTTTTAAAAGAATTTATAGGGAAGATTTTCTTAAACACAGAGAGAGCTCACCAGTATGTCTAACAAATACCCATCAGGCATGATCCTGAAAGCTGTGAGTACAGTGGTGAGCATCAAAGGTATCTTTTCTGTCCTCTTAGAGTTTCCAGTGTAATGGAGATAAAAGTAACTAATCACAAAATAGTGAGATAATATGGTATAGGTGTACAGGGTACTCCAAGAGTATAGGAGAAGAACTCTTAACAGGAAACAGGAGGGGTCTGAGAAGGCTTCCTGGAGGAAATGACATCTAACCTGGAATCTGAAGGATTATTAGAAGTGGGCCAGACCAGGGAAATGGGGAGAATGTTATAGGCAGAGAGAAAGAAACATAGGAGAAGGCCTGAAAAGTGAGAGAATTTGGTGAATCCAAGGACCTGTAAGAAATTTGGTTTGCTTGGATCAACACAACTGCGTGTGTGTGTGTGTGTGTGCCTAAGTGGTGGGAGGGCGGTAGAGTATTTTTTGTGATTTGATAATTAAGATTAATTAGTCAAGGTTAGAATCAAATACCTTTCTTTTTTTGTTACGGTTGATTGAGATAACCTGGTAGATGATATCTGATTTAGGATGCAGTCTTAAGTTTTTACAAGTAATGTTTTTTATGTATAACTTCATGTTGTGCTTTCTAGTCATAGCTAAACCTCGTTCAGATTATTTCTATGTCCTTCAATCCTTTTAAACAGTTTAGTATCTTTAAAGGCAAAATTGAATTTGTAGTATGGGTCTAGCTGGTTTTTTAATTTAGGATTAAAATATGAAAAATTTTCCCATGTTTTCTTCTGTCTGGTAATACACCTACCTATACTTACTAAGAATTATATGTAGATCAATTACAGAAGTTTATCTAAAGTGTTCTTTATCATTAGCCTACCTCTCATAGTTTGTCAATCACTTATCATGTTAACTATGAACTAAATATATTAGCAGTTTATTGCCAATATATTTTGTAATGTGAAATAGACTAGAGAAGTATATGTGTGTGTGTGAACTTACTTTTACACAGTGAATAATACCCAAGTTATCTTCTGAATCTTTTAAAATGTTTGTTTTCTGGTTTTGTGGTAATATGATCTGGTGAAATAAACCTTGAATTGGATTTGGGAAGTGGTAGAAATTATTTCATTATGTATATATTTTTTAATTCTTCTGGAATGTAGGTTCATATTTTCTTTCTCCAAGATAGGTTTGGTTTGTTTCATAAGATGAATAACCCAAAGTGCACACAGCTGTAAGGTCACACAGCTAGATAATATCAGAATTGGAATCTCTAAAGACTTAGTAAAGTTATGATAATGTGGTAGTCTTTTTGCAATAGAAATTTGAAGGCTAACGTCTTCAAAATGATGATAAAATGCAACATGATGAAAATTAAAAATTAAAGGTAAACAAATTGCAAAAGATTGAATGAGAAATGTTTAACTTTGATGGATCCTATTTCTGCTTTATTGACTATGCCAAAGCTTTTAACTGTGTGGATCACAATAAACTGGACAATTCTGAAAGAGATAGGAATACCAGAGCACCTGACCTGCCTCTTGAGAAACTTATATGCAGGTCAGGAAGCAACAGTTAGAACTGGACATGGAACAACAGACTGGTTCCAAATAGGAAAAGGAGTATGTCAAGGCTGTATATTGTCACCCTGCTTATTTAACTTATATGCAGAGTACATCATGAGAAACACTGGGCTGGAAGAAGCACAAGCTGGAATCAAGATTGCTGGGAGAAATCTCAATCACCTCAGATATGCAGATGACACCACCCTTAAGGCAGAAAGTGAAGAGAAACTAAAAAGCCTCTTGATGAAAGTGAAAGAGGAGAGTGAAAAAGTTGGCTTAAAGCTGAACATTCAGAAAACAAAGATCATGGCATCCAGTCCCGTCACTTCGTGGGAAATAGATGGGGAAACAGTAGAAACAGTGTCAGACTTTATTTTTTGGGGCTCCAAAATCACTGCAGATGGTGACCGCAGCCAAGAAATTAAAAGACGCTTACTCCTTGGAAGAAAAGTTATGACCAACCTAGATAGCATATTCAAAAGCAGAGACATTACTTTGCCAACTAAGATTTGTCCAGTCAAGGCTATGGTTTTCCAGTGGTTATGTATGGATGCAAGAGTTGGACTGTGAAGAAGGCTGAGCGCCGAAGAATTGATGCTTTTGAACTGTGGTGTTGGAGAAGACTCTTGAGAGTCCCTTGGACTGCAAGGAGATCCAACCAGTCCATTCTGAAAGAGATCAGCCCTGGGATTTCTTTGGAAGGAATGATGCTAAAGCTACACTTCGTGGGAAATAGATGGGGAAACAGTAGAAACAGTGTCAGACTTTATTTTTTGGGGCTCCAAAATCACTGCAGATGGTGACCGCAGCCAAGAAATTAAAAGACGCTTACTCCTTGGAAGAAAAGTTATGACCAACCTAGATAGCATATTCAAAAGCAGAGACATTACTTTGCCAACTAAGATTTGTCCAGTCAAGGCTATGGTTTTCCAGTGGTTATGTATGGATGCAAGAGTTGGACTGTGAAGAAGGCTGAGCGCCGAAGAATTGATGCTTTTGAGCTGTGGTGTTGGAGAAGACTCTTGAGAGTCCCTTGGACTGCAAGGAGATCCAACCAGTCCATTCTGAAGGAGCTCAGCCCTGGGATGTCTTTGGAGGGAATGATGCTGAAGCTGAAACTCCAGTACTTTGGCCACCTCATGCGAAGAGTTGACTCATTGGAAAAGACTCTCATGCTGGGAGGGATTGGGGGCAAGAGGAGAAGGGGACGACAGAGGATGGGATGGTTGGATGGCATCACTGACTCATTGGGCCTGAGTCTGAGTGCACTCTGGGAGTTGGTGATGGACAGGGAGGCCTGGCTTGCTGTGATTCATGGGGTCACAAAGAGTCGGACACGACTGAGTGACTGAACTGAACTGAACAGGATTAATTATGCTACTGAGATTGTGTTTATTCTCTAGTACTCCCAAAGCTTAATAGTCACTGAACACCTGGATAGTCTTCATGGTATTTTTCAGGACACTTTTGTTTTTTTCCTATTTAATTCAATATTATTATCCTTTTTTTTTTTTTTTTTGAAGAAACTGAAGGCTCATTAATTAGTGAACAGAGATCAATTTTGTCCATTTACTTGTGTCAAAGACCAGTAGGAAGCAGTGACAAAAGAGGTTCTATTTTTTTTTTTATTTTGAATACTTCAGGAGTGCTTGTTGCTATTTATTTTCTGCCTGCCTTTTGAACTTCTGTCATAATGCTTAGACTCTGTAGATAAGTGGTTTTTCTTCAGTGAATTCAGTGAATATTTATTCAGTGTTGTTAGAGCTGAGAACTTTGTAACTGTAAATAAGACAGGCTTTGTCTTGGCCACTTTGGAATTTATAGTCTAGTGGAAGACAGGCTTTAAACTAGTAGTTCTGTCAATATTTAATTAATTGCAATTAGGGTGAATATTTGAGGGAGAAAGGCTTTGAATAAATTTCTAGTAGTATTAAGAGACCTAAGCAAAATCCAAAACCATGGACCAAGGATTCTTTACTGTCCACTAAATGATCATAACCCCATGTTGGCCCAGAACCGCAAGTAGTTTGAGCTGAATTTAAAAAGAAAGGCACAATCTTGTGAGACAGTTTTGACCTTCTTTAAGTTATCAGGGGGAAATAATCCAAAACCATGGACCAAGGATTCTTTACTGTCCACTAAATGATCATAACCCCATGTTGGCCCAGAACCGCAAGTAGTTTGAGCTGAATTTAAAAAGAAAGGCACAATCTTGTGAGACAGTTTTGACCTTCTTTAAGTTATCAGGGGGAAATGTGTTACTTCATGTGTACTTCGTAATACAAAAGAGAGCTGGAAGAACCAGCCAAAAACTTGGATTGAGGTGGCATTTAATTCTTCTGTACCACTCCAGGTCTGTTGCATCAGAATCCCCAGGAGTGGGTCATGTACATTTTTATTACCAGGCCACTGTGATGATCAAGCAGATACTAGAACCATTGCCAAGACATCCCAGGAGTTGATTGGCTGATGAATTAGAAAAAGACCATCAGTTTCAGGTGTCCTAACATCCAAGTGATAAAATTTTGCTTAGAATGTAGTTTATAACTTATTTTTGAGTATAGTGTGGTAGATACTGGCAGTGCCTGCATTTTGTTTTTAAAGAGTAAAACCAGTACTTTGGGCACCTTATGCGAAGAGTTGACTCATTGGAAAAGACCCTGATGCTGGGAGGGATTGGGGGCAGGAGGAGAAAGGGACGACCGAGGANTTTAAAAAGCATAGACATCACTTTGAGGACAAAGGTCTGATAGTCAAAGCTATTGTATTTCCAATGATCTTGTGAGAGTCTGACCACAAAGAAAGCTGAGCGCAGTAGAATTTCACTTTCAAATTGTGTTGCCTTAGAAGAGTCTTAAGGGTCCTTTGGTCAGCAAGGAGACGAAACCAGTCATGAAATCAAACCTGAATATTTTTGGAAGGACTGACACTGAAGCTGAAACTCCAATAAATAAGTGTTAATTGCTCAGTCGTGTCTGATCTTTGCGACCACATGGACTCTAGCCAGCCAGTTGCTCTTCTGTCCATGGAATTCTCCAGGCAAGAATACTGGAGTAGGCTGCCATTCCCTTCTCCAGGGGTCTTCCCAAGCCAGGGATCAAACTCGGGTCTCCCACATTGCAGGTACATTCTTTACCATCTGAGCTACCAGGGAAGCTCTATACTTTGGCCATCTGATGTACAGAGCCAACTCATTGGAAAAGACCCTGATGCTGGGGAAGATGGAGGGCAGGAGGAGAAGGGGGCAACAGAGGATGAGACGGTTGGATGGCATCACCAACTCAATGGTTATGAATTTGAGCAAACTCCAGGAGATAGTGAAGGACAGGGAATCCTGGTGTGCTGCAGTCCATGGGGTCGCAAAGAGTCAGACAGGATTTAGTGGCTCAAAAATAACAGTAAAATTTCCTTCCATTGAACCCTGAATGGTAAGCTTCTCCAGGCAGCTGCAGGAGGGAGAAGGTCTTTTTCTTGGGTTCCTTCGGGAAATGCCCACTTGGGAGAGTTTGCAGTTCTGGGCTCTGCAGACAACCAGGGCATAGCATCCTCAGTGAGCCTCTTGATACTGACTTACTGTCAGGGGAAAAACCTTTCTTTTTTACAGGGAGCCTTGTCATAGCCGTGCCAGCAACAGTGTCCTCTGGTTGGAAGCATGGAACCTTGCATTTTCTGAGCCTTCTCTAGAGTTTTGTGCTTTATTTTCCAGGAAGGATTCCACTTACTGAGGGGTTTCAGGTGGGGAGTCAGTGAGTTGGAGTTGATTTTACAGATCGGATCCTTTCTGGTGTGATCCAGTGACAGCTCAGAGACAGGGGAATCTGGCAGTGGTGATGGGACCTCTGGAAGGTGTCCGGGATGCCCTGGGGGTGAGTCAGAGGGTGGCCACCACCAGGGCCAAGAACTGGGGAGCTGTGATTTCCTGTTTTAAGAATATTTATCCCTGCGCGGATTAAATTTTACAAAATCTTCTTCTTGGCCTATCACGGATAATAAGAAAAGAAAAGTAATTTAGAACACAGAACCAAAAGATTTCTTCTTGAACAAGTTGGCAAGAAAACTCAGGAATTAAGGGAAAATATTTTAATTGTCAAGATGCTGAAATTTACTGACTTACCGATCCGTGAAGTTGAGCAAATTGGTTAATTTCATTCCCCCTCTCTGACTTGTTACTGATTAAAAGATTGGTTGATGCAAATATTTGGACCAAGCCATGGATAGGGAACAACTGGCTAAAAGATTAAATGCCTTAAAAAAAAACACAATAAAAATTTTTTTTAAATTATTTTGAGTATATTTTCCCATTATCTTCTACGAAGAACCTGAAGGCAGAGCATTCTTTCCTGTTGCCTCATATTTCTTGGTGTTTCTTTTCTCTCAAAATACTTTTAATGTCCTTAAGATGGGCCATCATTCCTCTCTGTTTGATCCAGACTCTATGGTCTTTATTTGTGAGCACAGATTATCAGCTCTTTTTTTTTTTCTCTCATTTCAAATTAGTAAAACTACAAAAGATCAAATGATATCCCCTCACAGTATACATCAGTTGGCCTGGCTCAGGTCATTCCGTCCAGAGGAAGAAAGACTGGTGTGTCCCCAACCCCTGCAGGAAAGGCCCGTCCTGTCCCACATATCCTGGTGGAGTGTAAGATCATGGTTTTAAGCATGAAAATAGGATAAAAGAGATTTTGTTTTCAAGGCCGCCTATAGCAGCCTGGCCCTAAAATGGCTGAGCGCTCAGTTCTGCTTAGAGAAATATTCTTTGCTCTTCTGGACATCAGGCTGGATGGTATCACGCCAGGCTTCCAGCCAGCTGGGCACACTTCCCCATGTTTGTCAGTAAACTGGAAGGCCTGAACTAGTCTCAGTGTCTCATCCACAGAGTGGCCAACAGGAAGGTCGTTTATGGTGATCTGTAGAAGGATACCTTTATCATCAATAATAAAAAGGCCCTTGAATGAGATGCCTTCGTCGGCCTTTAAGACCCCATAGACCTGAGCAATGGTGCACTTGGGGTCTGATATCAAGGGAATGTTCATGGGTCCCAGTCCTCCTTGTTTCTTGGGTGTGTTGATCCATGCAAGGTGACAGAAGTGAGAATCCATAGAAGCACCGATTACTTGGCAGTTGAGTTTCTTAAATTCTTCTGCCCTATCACTGAAAGCAGTGGTCTCCATGGGGCACACAAAGGTGAAGTCAAGAGGGTAAAAGAAGAACACAACATATTTTCCTTTGTAGTCAGCTAGGCTAATATCCTTGAACTGACCATCTGGCATAACAGCTGTTGCTTTGAACTGGGGGGCACGGTGCCCAATTTTGGTATTTCCTGAAGACATATTGCTATCAGCAGTTCCAGAGAAAGAGGACCGACACCAGCGAGGAAGAAGATGCTATCAGTTCTTTTTATTAAGAAGGTGATTGAGAATAATTGCACATGACAATTTCTTCTCTGTCATGTGTGCTTTGAACATGAAATATATACGTACAACTTCAACTAGTGTATTGCAGGAGCTAAATATGCCCTGCCCTGTGTCTTAATTCAGGCTGCTCTAACAAGGTCCCCGAAGAAGGCAATGGCACCCCACCCCAGTACTCTTGCCTGGAAAATCCCATGGACAGAGGAGCCTGGTAGGCTGCAGTCCATGGGTTCGCTAAGAGTCGGACACGACTGAGTGACTTCACTTTCCCTTTTCACTTTCATGCATTGGAGAAGGAAATGGCAACCCACTCCAGTGTTCTTGCCTGGAGAATCCCAGGGATGGGGGAGCCTGGTGGTCTGCTATCTCTGGAGTAGCACAGAGTTGGACACAACTGAAGTACTTAGCAGCAGAAGCAGCAACAAGGTCCCAAATACTGGGTGGCTCATCACTGATAGAAGTTTGTTAGGATGGTGGGGGCTGAAGTGTGAGATCAGGGTACTAGCAGGGTTGAGTTCTGGTGAGAACCCTCTTTTGGGTTGCAAACTGCCAGCTTCTCTCTGTCCTCCCATGGTGGAGAGGAAAGAGGAAGCAAAGTGTCTTGTGAGTCTCATAAAGATGATAATCCCATGCTTAAGGAATCCCTCCTCATAACCTCATCTATTGGAAGTGGATGAGCAAATTGGAAGTGGTCAAACAAGAGATGGCAAGAGTGAAGATCGACATTTTAGGAATCAGTGAACTAAAAAGGACTGGAATAGGTGAATTTGACTCAGATGACCATTATATCTACTATTGTGAGCAAGAATCCCTTAGGAGAAATGGAATAGCCATCATAGTCAAGAAAAGAGTCCGAGATGCAGTAACTGGATGCAATCCCCAAAATGACAGAATGACCTCTGTTCATTTCAGGGAAAACCATTCAATACCACAGTAATCCAAGTCAGTGCCCCAACCAATAATGCTGAAGAAGCTGAAGTTGAATGGTTCTAATGACGACCTACAAGACCTTCTAGAACTAACACCCCCAAAAGATGTTCTTTTCATTATACGGGACTGGAATGCAAAGGTAGGAAGTTAAGAAACACCTGGAATAATAGGCAGATTTGGCCTTGGAGTCCAGAAGGAAGCAGGGCAAAGGCTAATAGAGTTTTGCCAAGAGAACTCACTGGTCATAGCAAACACACTCTTACAAAAACACAGAAGACTCTACACATGGACATCACCAAATGGTCAATCCCGAAATCAGATTGATCACATTCTTTGCAGCCAAAGATGGAGAAGCTCTATACAGACAACAAAAACAAGACTGGGAGCTGACTGTAGCTCAGACCATTAACTCCTTATTGCCAAATTCAGACTGAAATTGAAGAAAGTAAGGAAAAACACTAGATCATTCTGGTATGACCTAAATCAAACCCCTATGATTATACAGTAGAGGTGAGAAATAGATCAAGGGATTAGATCTGATAGTGCCTGAAGAACTATGAACGGAGGTTCGTAACATTGTACAGGAGGCAGGGATCAAGACCATCCCCAAGAAAAAGAAATGCAAAAAGACAACATGGTTGTCTGAGGAGCTATGAAAAGAAGAGAAGTGAAAGGCAAAGGAGACAAAGAAAGATATACCTATCTGAATGCAGAATTCCAAAGAATAGCAAGGAGAGATAAAGAAGCCTTCCTCAGTGATCAATGCAAAGAAATAGAGGAAAGCAAGACTTCCCTGGTGGCTCAGAGGTTAAAGCGTCTGCCTCCAATGCCGGAGACCCGGATTCGATCCCTGGGTCAGGAAGATCACCTGGAGAAGGAAATGGCAAACCACTCCAGTATTCTTGCTTGGAGAATCTCGTGGACTGAGGAGCCTGGTGGGCTGCAGTCCATGGGGTCACAAAGAGTCGGACACGACTGAGTGACTTTACATTACATTACATTACATTACATTACATTACAATAGTATGGGAAAGACTAGAGATCTCTTCAAGACAATTAGAGATACCAAGGGAACATTTCATGCAAAGATGGGCACAATTAAGAACAGAAATGGTATGGACCGAACAGAAGCAGAAGATATTAAGAGGTGGCAAGAATACACAGAAGAACCATACAAAAAAGATCTTCATGACCCAGATAACCACGATGGTGTGATCACTCACCTAGAGTCAGACATCCTGGAATGTGAAGTCAAGTGGGCCTTAGGAAACATCACTATGAACAAAGCTAGTGGAGATGATGAAATTCAAATCCAAAAAAATGATGCTGTGAAAGTGCTACACTCAATATGCTAGCAAATTGGGAAAACTCAGCAGTGGCCACAGGACTGGAAAAGGTCAATTTTCATCCCAATTCCAAAGAAAGGCAATGCCAAAGAATGCTCAAACTACTGCACAATTGCACTCATCTCACACGCTAGCAAATTAATGCTCATAATTCTCCAAGCCAGGCTTCGCAGTACATGAACCATGAACTTCCAGATGTTCAAGCTGGTTTTAGAAAAGGCAGAGAACCAGAAATCAAATGGCCAACATCCGCTGGATCGTCAAAAAAGCGAGAGAGTTCCAGAAAAAACATCTGCTTTATTGACTATGCTAAAGCCTTTGACTGTGTAGATCACAACAAATTGTGGGAAATTCTTCAAGAGATGGGAATACCAGACCCCCGACCTGCCTCCTGAGAAATTGTATGCAGGTCAAGAAGCAACAGTTAGAACTGGACATGGAACAACAGACTGGTTCCAAATAGGAAAAGGAGTCTGTCAAGGCTGTATATTGTCACCCTGCTTGTTTAACTTATAGGCAGAGTACATCATGAGAAATACTGGACTGGATGAAGCACAAGTTAGAATCAAGATTGTCGGGAGAAATATCAATAACCTCAGATACGCAATAACCTCTGACACCCTTATGGCAGAAAGTGAAGAAGAACTAATGAGCCTCTTGACAAAAGTGAAAGAGGAGAGTGAAAAAATTGGCTTAAAGTTTAACATTCAGAAAACTAAGATCATGGCATACAGTCCCATTACTTCATGGCAAATAGATAGGGAAACAATGGAAAGAGTGAGAGGCTTTATTTTGGGGGGCTCCAAGATCACTGAGGATGGTGATTGCAGCCATGAAATTAAAAGACGCTTGCTCCTTGGAAGAAAACCTATCACCAACCTAGATAGCATATTAAAAAGCAGAAACATTACTTTGTCAACAAAGGTCCATCTAGTCAAGGCTATGGTTTTTCCAGTTGTCATGTATGGATGTGAAAGTTGGACTATAAAGAAAGCTGAGCATGGAAGAATTGATACTTTTGCACTGTGTTGTGGGAGAAGACTCTTGAGAGTCCCTTGGACTGCAAGGAGACCAAGCGAATCCATCCTAAAGGAAATTAGTCCTGAATATTCATTGGAAGGACTGATGCTGAAGCTGAAACTCCAATGCTTTGGCCACCTGGTGTGAAGAACTGACTCATTTGAAAAGACTTGATGCTGCGAAAGATTGAAGATGGAGTAGAAGGGGACGAAAGAGGATGAGATAGTTGCATGGCATCATCGACTCAATGGACATGAGTTTGAGTAAGTTCCGGGAGTTGGTGAAGGATAGGGAAGCCTGCCATGCTATCGTCCATAGCGTCACAAAGAGTTGGACACAACTGAACTGACCTGAACTGAACCTCATCTAAACCTAGTGATCACCATAGTATCCCACCTTCTGTTATGATCACATGGGGGGTACATTTCATTATACAAATTTTGGGTACAAACACATATTAATTCTGTAACATGGTAATAACAAGGTACCGATGTGTTGTATTTATGGCAATGATTCATTAGAATATATTTCATTCTTGATATTTATTTGAGGATAAAAAACACATTCCTTGATGTTGCTGTCACTTTTTGTGGCACATTAGTCCTGAATTGATTACTAAGGGTTAGAGTGCTACTGTGAACATGATTACCAATGACCTACCAGACAGATTCCACAGACTTTCAGTCTTTATAAAAAAATGATATTGTTAGGAACTACAAATTCCTTAGCCCTCAAAAGGGACACTTAATCCTTCCAACACAGTTGAAACTGAGTTGTAAATATTCTCATTTCCAAGAGCCACCTGGTAAGATTTTATTTGAGTGAAATAGTGTAAAAAGAAAATGGCAGATCCAGGTTTCAAAACCTAATATGTCAAATTCCAAGCCCCACCTCCCTATCCAACACCATAAACACCTGTGCAAACTGCATGTATTGAATCATCGCTTATTTTCCTATTTTACTAACATACATTGTGCCTTTGTCATCTCTACCTCATTGTTACAGTTCTTTATATTTTCATTCATTTATTGTCTATCTCCAAATTTCTCGATAAACTGAGCAGTTTACAGATTTACAAATAATCCTGATTAGTTTATACAATTAGCAAAATAAAACTATCAACTGGTAATTATTTCTGAGAATCTGATGTGATTGACAAAATTAATAATTCTAATAATAATAAAATAATCATATTAACTGACCATATAGATTTATAGAAACTGCTGAATTAGTCCTCACCATAAATTTGAGGTATGTGATAGAGAAGACCCCTGAGAGTTATAGCCCCTGCAGGAGGTTGGATTACAAATATTTCCATGAGCCTCTGTAGAAAATGGGCTTCCCTCGTGGCTCAATGGGTGAAGAATGCACCTGTCCAAGTGGGAGATGAGTGTTGAATCCAGGGGTTGGGAAGACCCCCTGGAGAAGGGAATGGAAACCCACACCAGTATTCTTGCCTGGGAAATCCCATGGACAAGGGAAGCCTGGCAAGCTACAGTCTATGGGGTACAAAAGAGTTGGACTTGACTTACGAACTTAAAAAAGACAGTAAAAACTCAAGATTCACCTTCATAAGAATTTAATAAATAAAATAAACTGTATTTTCTAAATTTTAATACAGTGTAAAAACTTTTATACGAGAAAATAAATATGAGGATACAACAGAATAAATATAATTAATAAATAAGCAAACAAATAATAAATAACATCATGCAGTCATTGCTTAGGACTGAATCCTCTTAAGCTGAATACATTCACTTCCTACTACTGACAAAGAACTAGTTGAATTAATTTAATACATTTTGTGATTAAAGCAGAAATCAGAGTCTTCTGAAATGACTACAGGTGAGCATACAAGGGTGATGTGGCATCTTAGTCACTGAGAGTCATGTCAAGGTGAGCTCAGGTCTCCATCCATCATCTTAACCTTTCTTGCAAGCTGGTTGATGAAGACAAGGATCTCATCATTTCCACTCTGAGGATTTCCCAGGCACAGTCGCTGTATCCCTTCTCTTTCAGGTAGACATGGATGCCCTGGAAGTACCTCTTCACGGCCAGTGTGGGGCCCATCCTTCCCAGGGCAGAGTCTTCCTCTCCCATCACTTGCCCCAGGCAGGCATCCAGGTCGTCCAGCTGCTGATGGAGTCCAGTGCGGAGCTGCTCCAGGAGGGTGGTGTCCCAGGCAGCAGAGGAGCGCTCTGTGTGGAAGAGGTTGAGCTCTGCTGGAGCATCTCGTGGAGCACAGAGATGGCCTGGGCCTCCTGGAGCTGGCCGCCCTCCACCATCTCCTGGGGAAAAGCGAAGTCTTTTCTGTCCTGCAGACAGAAGCGAGGGGAGATTCTCCTCATTTGGCCCAGGAGCCTGAGGTTCTTCCTGCCAAGCAGCACGTGGTTCTGAGACAGGTCACAGCCCAGGGATCCTCCCGGGCCGTAGCTGACCAGCACCAGGGCCATGAGTAGAGAGAGCACGAAGGCCATGGGGAAGATGCGGCTGCTGCTGGGCTGGCTGAGATGGTGTCTGGTGGAACCTTGAGGTAGGTTCTCTGATGCCAGGCTTTCTAAGCAAGGCCATTAAATAGGGAACATGGTAATTTTCATTTTCAAATCGTTTCTCTACACTTTTACTTCCTTTTTGGATTTTCATTTATGTATTCACAGTATGATCAAAGAAAATGTCATCAATCTAAACTATTAATTTTGTGTATTTCTCAATAACTTCCTATGTGTCCATCCAAATGGATATTTATCAGTCAAATGAGAAAGGTCTTTTTCTTAACTCAGGAGTGACATATGTGTGTAATTACACACATTATTGCTTTTTGTCTCTCATGCACAAATGTTGCTCTTCTCTTGTCCATGAACACATCTGTAGCCCTGATCTTAGGCTCTATTTTCCCCTCTTACTTTACATGGGAAACCAGGCTCCCTCAGCCCTATGGTTTCTGAATATATAAGGGATTTACCAGATTACTCTGGCAATTACAGTCTTTGAAACAGAAGATGGTTTATCTTTAGTGTTTGATTTAGAAAAGAGTCTGATTATTACAAGTCCATGAGCTTTTCCCACGTTTCTCCTCCTTCTAGAACATGTTCCTGCAGGTCCTGTAGTTGTGTTCTAGGGAACCATGAAGTCAGGACGATTACAGACACCGCCCTTTATTTCCACCATTTTCATCCTGGATGCCTATTTTCCTCCACAGACTGGGCCAACACCCCCACCAGAGTCCTGGTTCTTCTCTCAATAACTTCCTATGTGTCCATCCAAATGGATATTTATCAGTCAAATGAGAAAGGTCTTTTTCTTAACTCAGGAGTGACGTATGTGTGTAATTACACACATTATTGCTTTTTGTCTCTCATGCATAAATGTTGCTCTTCTCTTGTCCATGAACACACCTGTAGCCCTGATCTTAGGCTCTATTTTCCCCTCTTACTTTACATGGGAAACCAGGCTCCCTCCACCCTATGGTTTCTGTATTTATAAGGGATTTACCAGATTACTCTGGCAATTACAGTCTTTGAAACAGAAGATGGTTTATCTTTAGTGTTTGATTTAGAAAAGTGTCTGATTATTACAAGTCCATGAGCTTTTCCCACGTTTCTCCTCCTTCTACAACATGTTCCTGCAGGTCCTGTAGTTGTGTTCTAGGGAACCATGAAGTCAGGACGATTACAGACACCGCCCTTTCTTTCCACCATTTTCATCCTTGATGCCTATTTTCCTCCACAGCCTGGGCCAACACCCCCACCAGAGTCCTGGTTCTTCTTGGCGAACGTGGGTGAGGAGACTCTACATCCAGGATGATTGTGTTTTCCCAGCAGCACCTCACTCACAGGGAGAGATCACATGGAGCCTCCCCTGTCCTCTGGAGTGACAGAGGCCCTTCCTCACCTGCTGGGCTCCCTCCCTAAGGACAGGCTCACCACATCCTGAGGCCTCGAAAATCTCCTTTCTGTGGAGGGCTTGCTTACTTGTTGGGAAAGGAAATCATCTTCCTGAAACCCCAGCCTCTCCCCTGGAGTGTTTATGGAAGGACCCGAGTTCCCAGTGGTGACCCCCCTTCTCCTGACCCATGTCTCCAGGTGTCCTAAGTGTCAGTAGTGCTAAGGCGCTGAGCGCTAGTGTGTTTGTGCAAGTAGACAGAGGAATTATCCAGCTGCCATTCTGTTACCTTTAATAGATAATTTTTATTTTACCAAAGATAGATTTTTGTCATTCTACTCTCTTAATGTTTTGAACACGTGTGATGTTGAGAGTTTCTGAGTTGGAGGAGTGAGCTTCAGTGGTGCTGCTGTCTCTCATCAGAAGTTTGTGTCCCGGAACCTAGTGAGCCTCAGTTGTCATTCAGTCAGTTGATTCCCCTGGGCTTCTTTGTTCCTCTGTCTCTGTCTTCCTCTGAGAATGCAGGCAGTGAGACTCACGCTACTCAGTCAGGGGGAAATAGCCTTCTTTCTTTGCCCGTGGCTGATTCTTCAGTTGAAGTTGTTTTAATTTATATTGACATACTGGACATGATTAGTCTCACTGCTCCTGCTCTCATCCTAATTCATGATGGGGTGAGAACAATAAAAGGAAGTAAAGAAAGCCAGAGGAGCTGTACTCTAGCATTTTCAGGACTTTAGATTTTTTTGTTTTTCTTTGCAACTTTCCTAGTAAAATTCGAGATGAGAAAACAAATGTAGACAAATAGAAAACAAATGTAAATCTGAATGTCTGGAATATGAAAAAAGGGAAGTGGCTTTCCCCTGACACAATGACGTATTCTGAGTTAGCAAACTTCAGTGCAGCACAGCTGGGGTCATGCTGAGGCAGAGGGGAAGGAAGAGGCCAGGATGAGCAACAGAAAGGCTGGGACATAGCTGCTTTTGTCAGAAACTCAATGAAGGAAAAGTTCTGGGTCCGTTGACTGCCCTTTGCTTTGCAAGATCAGTTACCTCATTTTTCTTTCATTTAATCCATGTAAGATCAGTTTTAGGAGAGAACTAAGTCACTTCCATCAGCTCACAAGGAATGCCAGTTGCTAGAAAACTAATGCTCTCTGGCAGGATTTTGGAGACCAACCTTGCTGAGCATCTGTCTAGGTGATAAATCCGCTCAACAATGAGAAGATGCTTTGTGAAAACTAAAATTAAATAAAAGGGAATCAGATAATTCCAAAGATCATTATATTAATATGGATAATCATAATATTAAAAAATAGCAACTGAATTTTGTTTGCTACTAATAGACTTGCCATTTTAAGCTCTTTAAAATATTAACTCAGGGTCTCATTAACCCTATTTGTGTTATGCCCGAGGTCCGAGTCCCCAAAACTGAGAGAATAAGATGTCCACAGCAATGCAAAAGCATAAAGGGGTTTTATTGCTAGCTCGAGCTAGGGTTCAGGTCTCATCCAGCACAGTGGAGTCTTGATGAGAGCCCCGAGCTCTGAATCACAGCAGCTTTTATACAGGCGGTTCTTTGTCTCTGTGACAGCATAGCTGGCGGGCAGTGATCCGCTAAGCTGTCCTCGCGCGAGTCAAATCCCGCATCCCTATCCGGACTGGCTCGGGTTTGGTCCGAGCGGGACTCTCCCAGGGTGTAGTTTCCCAGAATCATGACTCAAGTTTTACAAAAGCCTGAAACTTAGGCCTAGTGTAGCTTGTTGAGCCTGTCATGGCGCAGGTCTGGTCCCTTAACATTTGGATCACACCATTTATGCAACTGGAGAGAAATATCCATCTGGAGCACTGAACTATTCCCAATGTACCAAATATAAATGAGCTTTACAGTGATTTGTCTGAACAAGCCCATTAAAAAGAGTGAAAGGTTCAAATGAACGTGATACTGGGAAAGCAACAAAGTAAGTTGAAGGAGGAGAATGAGATGACAAAAGCCCTTAAATCCCCTGCAAATGCTAAAGGGTCACTGTTAATGGTTTTTTAGGGCAATAAGGGAGGTGGTCTTAAATCTAGAGAAATCTCTTTAATGTCTACACAAAATAGACAAAATTGCCATTAAGTAGTTAGAGGGGAATAGATTTTTCTGCTAATTGAAAAAAATAAAAATAAAAATGAACAGGACTTTCCTACTGGTCAGGATCTGGCCCTTTCTGACCTGGATTTAGTCCCTGGTATGAAAAATGAGATCCCATAAGCCACGAGGTGGTAGGTCTAAGATTTTATGAGTGATTTATTCAATGAAATATGGGCTTCCTTGGTGGTTCCTATGGTAAAAAATCTTCCTGCAATGCAGGAGATCTGGGTTCGATCCCAAGGTAGGGAAGATCCACTGGTGAAGGGAATGGCAATCAACTCCAATATTCTTCCCTAGAAAATTCCATGAACGGAGACACTTGGAGAGCTATAGTCCATGGAGTTGCAAAGAGTCGGACATGACTAGTGACTAACACTTTCACACTTTCTTCAGTGAAATATAGTACCCCTGGTATCTTTGTATTTTAAACTCCTGACTTTTCTCATGAGTTTAAGAACAAAAGAAAAATATCTAACAATTTCCAGTCATTTTAGCTCTGACATTTTTCCTATAAGATGACAACTAAAATGAGACTCCGCATCTGGTTCTACCTGAATGAAGTCACTACCCACTGCAATCCCTGACCTCCAACACACGCTTGATAGGAGTTCAGGGTGGAGATCAGGAAAGAGGCACTCTGAGCTGCAGGAAAACTGACACAGCAGGCCAGCAGTTCAGGTCCCTCCATCGTGTCCAGCTCTTTGCAACCCCAGTGATAGTTGCACACCAGGATTCCCTACCTATTCCTGTCCAACAGGCCAGCAGAGCGTTAGATAATTTTCTGAGAAAAATTTATGAACTCAGTTGTTGCAACTTCTCACACTTAGAAAAGCTCTAAGATCTTTCAGAGACATCTCCTCCTGCCTCTCAGCCACCTTCTACCAAGTGATGGCACGTAACCGCTTCTCCACAATCGTGTATGCACTGACACCCTCTGAGTCCTTGGAGCAGTTCCTCAGAGCTGAGGAGAGTTTGTCTCCAGTTATAGTCCTCAGTAAGTCCTCCCAAAGAACTGAACTCTGGCAGTCATGTTGTCAGTACTTTTCAGTTGACAAGGACCCTTTGCAGGAGACCTCCTCGGGTCAACTTGCTGTTCTCATTCGTAGTGAAGACACCAGCATTTCTCACCTCCAGTCCAGATGGCTCATCCTATTGTCTACTGATAGAGTCCAGTGAAGAACCTCTTTTCTTTATTTTCCCAACCACTAATTCAGATGGGGTACTGAGAAACCCTCGTGTCTTAGCAAGGTGGAAGAGTATACATACTTCCTGGACAGAATTAGGGAAGGTTTTGAAAGGACTCCTTAGAGTGGAGAGACTGCCTTGCACTCCAGGGTCAGCCTCATGGCTTTGTATAGTTGAATTTATTTAAATTTCTAGCCTCAATGTATTAAACACTATAAAACAATACTGTAGGATTTTAATAAAAATATTTAAGAAATCATGTGTTAATAAAATGATATTTTAACAGTAATATAGGAATGATGTTTGCTTCTTTTAGGACCCTATTCCTCAGACAGGTTTCCAAACCTCTAAATGTACTTTTTTTTTTTTGTAACACCTATTCTTTTTCTTTTAGTTAATTTTTATTTTTTAGTTTGTTTTGCTTTACAATACTGTATTCGTTTTGCTATACATTGACATGAATCAGCCACGAGTGTACATGAACTCCCAATCCTGAACCCCCCACTTCTCCCCTCCCGCCCCACACCTTCTCTCTGGATTATCCCCATGCATCAGTCCCAAGCATCCTGCATCCTGC
>SJXQ01001029.1:267335-356830 GCA_006408695.1 Aepyceros melampus
GTCCCAAGCATCCTGCATCCTGCGTCAAACCTAGACTGGCGATTCGTTTCACTTATGATATCATACATGTTACACTGCCACTCTGCCAAATCATCCCACCCTCTCCCTCTCCCTCAGAGTCCAAAAGGCTGTTCTATACATCTGTGTCTCTTTTGCTGTCTTGCATACAGGTTTATCATTACCATCTTTCTAAATTCCGTATTTTAAATGTCTCTCTGACTTTAAATGTTCCTACTCAGTGCTGTTTGTACCAACTGGAAACAAGAAAAAGATGATTGATTCATCAATGTCCTCTTTCCAAATTGCCTACATTAAATACATGAATTTCCACAAAGATCTTTGCTACTTTTAGGAATTGTGATCTTCCAGAGCGTACATTACTGATATGTGTCCTTTCAGGAAGGCTCTGTCACGCTAGTTTCGAAGTGTATTAAAATCGCTGCCTGTGTCCCTTCTGTTTAAGATTGTTTAATTGTGCTTGTCTCTGAAAGAGGCAAAGATATCATGATGGAGTTAAAGAACTTCCTTGCATTGCATTGTCCCCAGGCACATCTTGCCCTGCTCTGTGATAACTTGCTGGGTCCTAAGGAGGTAGCAAGTCTGCAGCTCTGATGGGCGTGACCCTCCTCCCTTCCAAGACTCTGCAGACTGCTGGGGTGTGAATGTCACCTGTGCTGGAGGCACTGCTAGCAGCTAGGCTTTCCTGCTGTCTCTGTGCTCTCAGCATCCACTTCAATCGTCTCATTCTCTGGAAAGGAATGTTGTAGTGAAATGCTTGCCTCAATTCTTCTCCTCTGTGTTGTTCCATGTCCTGAGGGCTTCCTGCTATTGTCTTGCTACTTCTGAATTACTCTGTGTATCATCTTGAGATGCCTAGCTCAATAGGGAAGTAAAAATATAAACTTAAACGGTCTGTGCTGTGATTTTCCATAATGTTCAACACATCATTGATTCCTTCTTCATTCAGAAACCTGCTGGTTTCTGTTGATTAATTCTACCAAGCAAGCTCTCACTAAGGTGGTCAGTGTCATCTGTTTTCCCACGTAGGAAGAACTTTCCATCTACATATCCATGAATGCATTGAGTCTTAAGGGTGTTGCAACCCTTCCATCTCTGTCTTCTCACCACTCTCTCTTGTGTTGTTAACACATGGCATACCATCTCTGCTTCCTTTGTGGCATTCCTTGCCTTTGAAGGTTGAAGTCATAGGACTCAATTTTAAGTCTTTTTCTCATTTTATACTCATTCCTCATTTGATCAGTTTTTCTATTCCATGCTTTGCATTTCATGAAATTGCTCTAAATTGCCATCTCCAACATCCAGTGGGCATTTGCACTGAAATGTTTACTAATTAATTGTAGTAGTTAACTTTTTATATCCTGTCACATCTTGGGCCACATTCTACTGGTGGAATTCCAGTTTTCTCCCTTTCATTGTAGCATTCAACCTGATATTCATTTCTGCTACTAATTCAGTTCAGTTCAGTCTCTCAGCCATGTCTGACTTTTTGCAACCCCATGGACTGCGGCACACCAGGCCTCCCTGTCCATCACCAACTCCCAGAGTTCACCCAAACCCATGTCCATTGAGATGGTGATGCCGTCCAACCAACTCATTCTCTGTCATCTCCTTCTCCTGCCCTCAATCTTTCCCAGCATCAGGGTCTTTTCCAATGAGTCAGCTCATTGCATCAGGTGTCCAAAGTATTAGAGTTTCAGCTTCAACATCAGTCCTTCCAATGAACACCCAGGACTGATCTCTTTTAGGATGGACTGGTTGGATCTTGCAGTCCAAGGGACTCTCAAGAGTCTTCTCTAACACCACAGTTCAAAAGCATCAATTCTTCTGTGCTCAGCTTTCTTTATAGTCCAACTCTCACATCCATACATGACCACTGGAAAAACCATAGCCTTGTCTAGACGGACCTTTGTTGGCAAAGTAATGTCTCTGCTTTTGAAAATGCTATCTAGGTTGGTCATAACTTTTCTTCCAAGGAATAAGCGTCTTTTAATTTCATGGCTGCAGTCACCACTGCAGTGATTTTAGAGCCCAGAAAAATAAAGTCACCCACTGTTTCTACACTTTCCCCATTTATATGCCATGCAGTGATGGGACTGGATGCCATCATCTTCGTTTTCTGAATGTTAAGTTTTAAGCCAACTTGTTCACTCTCCTGTTTCACTTTCATCAAGAGGCTTTTTAGTTCCTCTTCACTTTCTGCCATAAGGGTGGTGTCATCTGCATATCTGAGGTTATTGATATTTCTCCCGGCAATCTTGATTCCAGCTTGTGCTTCTTCCAGCCCAGCATTTCTCATGATTATTCTGCATATAAGTTAAAGAAGCAGGGTGACAATACACAGCCTTGATGTACTCCTTTTCCTATTTGGAACCAGTCTGTTGTTCCATGTCCAGTTTTAACTGTTGTTTCTTCACTTGCATACAGATTTCTCAGGAGGCAGGTCAGGTGGTCTAGTATTCCCATCTCTTTCAGATTTTCCACAGTTTATTGTAATCTACACAGTCAAAGGCTTTGGCATAGTCAATAAAGCAGAAATAGATGTTTTTCTGGAACTCTTGCTTTATCCGTGATCCAGCGGATGTTGGCAATTTGATCTCTGGTTCCTCTACCTTTTCTAAAACCAGCTTGAACATCTGAAATTTCATGGTTCACGTACTGCTGAAGCCTGGCTTGGAGAATTTTGAGCATTACTTTACTAGCGTGTGAGATGAGCGCAGTTGTGTGGTAGTTTGAGCATTCTTTGGCATTGCCTTTCTTAGGGACTGGAATGAAAACTGACCTTTTTGAGTCCTATGGCCACTGCTGAGTTTCCCCAATTTGCTGGCATATTGAGTGCAACATTTTCACAGCATCATCTTTTGAAATAGCTCCACTGGAATTCCATCACCTCCACTAGCTTTGTTCATAGTGATGTTTCCTAAGGCCCACTTGACTTCAGATTCCAGGATGTCTGGCTCTAGGTGAGTGATCACATCATCGTGATTATCTTGATCATGAAGATCTGTTTTGTACAGTTCTTTTGTGTATTCTTGCCACCTCTTCTTAATATCTTCTGCTTCTGTTAGGTCGATACCATTTCTGTCCTTTATTGAGCCCATCTTTGCATAAAATGTTCTCTTGTTATCTCTAATTTTCTTGAAGAGATCTCTAGTCTTTCCCATACTATTGCTTTCCTCTATTTCTTTGTCTTGATCACTGAGGATTAGTACTATTTTTAATATAGTGAACATTTTATTATGAATTATGAATTAACTGATTATTGATTTGGGGTTAATTTCTTTTTAAAAAATCAAAGCTACAAAAATGACTGAATTAGTTATATTGCATCTAGAGCAACACACAACCTGGCTAATTTGCATATCGATTCAAATCTGCAAATCAGAAAACAGGTCAAGGACTTGTAAAATGAATTGTTTAATCAAGTTGTGCATTCAGCTTGGCATTTCATTTTAAAGAAAAAGACAAATAATGAATGTTTTTATAGTAAGGATTTAATGAAAAATAAAAATTATAAACTGACTAAATATAAAATTCATGCCAATCCCAAAGAAAGGCAGTGCCAAAGAATGCTCAAACACCACATAATTGCACTCATCTCACACGCTATCAAGGTAATGCTCAAAATTCTCCAAGCCAGGATTCAACTGACTAAATATAAAATTCATGCCAATTCCAAAGAAAGTCAGTGCCAAAGAATGCTCAAACACTACATAATTGCACTCATCTCACACGCTAGCAAGGTAATGCTCAAAATTCTCCAAGCCAGTATGTGAACTGTGAACTTCCAGATGTTCAAGCTGGTTTTAGAAAAGGCAGAGGAACCAAAGGTCAAATTGCCAGCATCAGTTGGATCATCGAAAAAGCAAGAGAGTTCCAGAAAAACATCTGCTTTATTGACTATGCCAAAACCTTTGACTGTATAGATCACAATAAATTGTGGAAAATTCTTCAAGAGATTGGAATAGCAGACCACCTGATCTTCCTCCTGAGAAATCTGTATGCAAGTCAAGAAGCAACAGTTAAAACTTGACATGGAAGAACAGACTGCTTCCAAATAGGAAAAGGAGTACGTCAAGGCTGTTTATTGTCACCCTACTTATTTAACTTATATGCAGAGTACATCATGAGAAATACTGGACTAGATGAAGCACAAGCTGGAATCAAGATTGTCCAGAGAAATATCAATAACCTTAGATATGCAGATGACACCACCCTTATGGCAGAAAGTGAAGAAGAACTAAAGGGCCTCTTGATGAAAGTGAAAGAGGAGAGTGAAAAAGTTGACTTAAAACTCAACATTCAGAAAACCAAGATCATGGCATCTGGTCCTATCACTTCATGGCAATAGGAAAACAATGGAAAGAGTTAGAGGCTTTATTTTTCTGGGCTCCAGAATCACTGTGGATTGTGACTGCAGCCATGAAATTAAAAGACGCTTGCTCCTTGGAAGAAAAGCTATGACCAACCTAGATAGCATATTCAAAAGCAGAGACATTACTTTGCCAACAAAGGTCCGTCTAGACAAGGCTATGGTTTTTCCAGTGGTCATGTATGGATGTGAGAGTTGGACTATAAAGAAAATTGAACATGGAAGAACTGGTGCTTTTGAACTGTGGTGTTGGAGAAGATTCTTGAGAGTCCCTTGGACAGCAAGGAGATCCAACCAGTCCATCCTAAAGGAAATCAATCCTGAATTTTAATTGGAAGGACTGATGCTGAAGCTGAAACTCCAATACTTTGGCCACCTGATGTGAAGAATTGACTCCTTGGAAAAGATCCTGATGCTGGGAAAGATTGAAGTTAGGGGTAGAAGGGAATGACAGAGGATGAGATGGTTGGATGGCACACTGACTCAATGCCCATGAGTTTGAGTGGACTTCAGGAATTTGTGATGGACAGGGAGGCCTGGTGTGCTGTAGTCCATGGGGTCACAAAGAGTTGGACACAACTGAGTGACTAAACTGAACTGAACTGAGTATTATGCCACTGTTATCTGTAGACCATCAGAAAATGGGAACTATGGTCCTATCAATCATTGTGGAAGGATGCAAACATTATGTATTAGACTTTAAAAAGGAAATGCAGAGAGTTGTGGCTGGATTCATCTTGGTGCAATTTAAACTGTCAGAATAGACAGTGGAGTCACACCTCTGAGTTCTCTTTTACACTAAAGAATAGAATTAGATTGAGCTTTGGGTTTTTATTTCAAGCTGAGTTGACTCATGTAGATGAATATCTCCTTTTTGATTGAGACTTTTCCATGAGTATATCTCATTTCCGGTGTAATAACAGAAAAGAAGCATCGAAGCTGTGACATTCTCTGATGCCCAGAATAGAAGGGAAAAGCTTTTCGGTGGAAACAAAAAGAAAAGTTTAGTGTGGGAAGCCGGCGTGAGGAATCCCACCCGTGACAGGGTCACGTGGCAAACTCAGATGGCAGGGCAATTTGAGTCATCGGATTTCTCCCTGGTTTTTCCTGAACATGTGCCCCCCAAAATAAGAATTTGTCTGTTTTCCCATTTCAGCCCAACCCCCCTTTGATAATGCTCTAGCCTGCCTGAGAGGTTCCCCTAATTTTCTGCAAGCTTGTGAATTGCTCACAACCTCCCAAATGTGGAAGGCACAAAAGCCTCAAAGTATCTTAAAGTTTTAGAGTCTTTTCAAATTTATATTGGTGACAGGATTTCACAGTTGACTCAATGATTGCTGCCAGACCTCCTTATTTCTTATCTCTCAGGCACCTGGGAAGATGTGATCTATGTAATTGGGATATGGAAAAAGGGATATGTAGTAGTTTTGATATTAGCAATACTGAACTTTTGAGTAAGTTACTTTTCCTTTGCTATAAATCACTGTACTTCCTTTTATTACAAACTGCTGTATTCTTATTTAGTGTTTTCTGAGAGAGGCATTCAGACTTTGGAAAGATTAACACAGATAAGTCTTCTGGTTAACAAAAACTTCATCAGGAGAGAGCCATAAAAATGTTAATGTAGTAGTTTTGATATTAGCAATACTGAACTTTTGAGTAAGTTACTTTTCCTTTGCTATAAATCACTGTACTTCCTTTTATTACAAACTGCTGTATTCTTATTTAGTGTTTTCTGAGAGAGGCATTCAGACTTTGGAAAGATTAACACAGATAAGTCTTCTGGGACTCCTGCTATAACTAACCAGGTTACCCACACGAGGCTTCCAACTACCTCCTGGGAACAGCGACTGAAAGACAAGCCAAGCCGCAATGAAGAGCTTCTTACAGTGAAAGGAAAGTAGGTCGCGCCCACTGAAAATGCCTTTAAGGGACAAATACTGTCAGACTGACCACCATCATCACGGATGCTGTGAACCAGTTTATATCCTGGAACCTGGAGATGCTCCTTTGTTACAGCAACCACTACAGACATCCAAATTTGGTATTCAGCAAATAATTGAGTGCTTTCGATCAGGAACTAAACAACTTAAGCATATTTTATTAAAAGACGTGGACACTATTTTTGAATGTAAATTATGCCGCAGTCTCTTCAGAGGATTGCCAAATTTAATTACCCATAAAAAATTCTACTGCCCACCAAGTCTGCAGATGGATGACAGTAAGTTTTATTCATATGTTCATTTATGCATTTACTGTGTGTTCTTATAGCTGCACATTCACATTAGAATGGTATCAGTATCTGGTTACAGATGACTTAGTGATGGAGAACAAAATAAATACTTGACTCAGTGTTATGTATTTGGTTTCTTAAAGAGATAATTTAATATCTATTTTTTAATATCTGTCATTTGGATTTTGCTAAAGGTAAATGAAGTTAGATTTTTATTACATTTATTTTTATTAAAACATTGAATGTTTATGTTAACTATACAGTTTATATTCAGAATTTTTGTAAATTAAAATATTGATGCTTGATGGAGGTGTTTGTATTTTTACTTCTTAGCCGCTTGTTACCAGATATGACTCATTGTTTACTTAGATTCTCCTTAAGTAAATGAGAAGGTTGAAAATAGAGCAAAGAATGAGTAAATAAATTGGTTTTGGGGGTATTGTGGAGAGCATTAAAAAATATTTGATAATTTTTCTAATGTTTTCTGGGTCTTGATTTGAAGATCAGTTTTATTCTCAGTGAAATGGACTTGATGTCAATGACCAATGTCACTTTATCAGAAATTGAATTGTGTTGCAAGCTAACCTGCAATCTGAAATAGCTTTATGTAATCAAGGCAGGTAGTAAGCTAATGAAGTTTTTGTGTAACCAAATGTCTGTTGAGTTAAGTATATTGTCTGTGTGTGATTAAGTTGCAGTGTATGTAATGATACTGTTTTCTTGCTTTAAAGAGCTAACATAAATTCCTTAAAATATTTTATTAAGTCTTAGATTACTTTCATTGTTTTTTTGTTCAGGGATTTAACTCTTGTGGACTTAACAAAATATAGAAGTTATTTTGTCAGTTTGATATTTCAGTTGCATTGTGGACTTTGTGCATTTTTCAACTTAACCTTTTGGGGATGGGAATGGAGTACAAAACTCCAAATAGCAAAAGTACCACTTTAATTACTAGTATGAAATGATTTAAAATATAGGAAATAGATGAAACAAAAATTTTATATTTGTCTTGAAGTTTTTTCTACCCCTGTTAGATCTTACTATACTTCTTTTATCCTTGAGATGTAAATGAAAAGGCAGTCTAGAAATTAGTTTCAAATCTAACCTTGCCATTAAGGAACTAGTAGGATTTAATTAACTTTCTGGTAGTTATTCTGTGTTAGTTTTTGGTGTGAACTAAAGTTTAGTTAAATTTTAGAGGGAAATAGATAAATGGATTTGCTGGATTACTGTATACTCTTCTGTAATACTTACTCTAGAAATACTTCTATGAAAGTATTCTTCTTACACTACTTTATCCATTTTGAAAAGAAAGATTAGTAGACTAGAAAAACTATGATAAGTCATTTCTTGATTTCTAAGTGGTTATTAGATTTGATACTGTATTTGTAGCTAGATTTTAGCATTGTATGTAGGAATATAACCAGTGTTAGTCAACTCTGTTACAATAGCAATGTTAGGTTGCCTACAGACAGAGTAATTATATTGCACAAGAAAATAAAACTAGCTCTGTTTTTGGAATTAATTTGTAGTTTTTAATCATTGGTTTAATAGAATTGTGCCATGTTAAGACATGTAATAGGACTGAATTTAACAAACACTTCTATACATCATCATTTATGTTTCTAAGTTTTCCTATAAAATCTTTTTCATTTTCCATAAGATGTTCAAATGTTCCCATACAATTAGATTATTATGGATTAAGTTAATAGGAATGCTGTTATGTTTTCTAAAAAAAAAAAAAAAAAAATGATTTTTTTTACTAACATACTTCATGGTATTTTATCCATCTTGGGTTATGAGAACTTTTGACTTTCCTTTGCTAGCCTAAAAATATGAAGTATTATTTTTATTGTTTGGGATACCCATCTGCTTAAATATTTTATATTAAGGGCCCTTATATTAAGTAGCTCTTCAGATTGTATTTATTCCTTAACATTTGTGTACCATGATGAGAATTTAAAGCAAATTTTAATTTAATCAGTACTAGTTTTTTAGCCTCATAAAATACTGAGAAGTAGATAATACTCTTGTAAAAATAAATACAAATTAATAATAAATTTTAAGACAGGTTAATAATACATTTAAAAATATTAGAGAACTAGAGCAGGCTAATTATTTCAGATTAAAATGTTGTTTTTTCCTTAACAGACCTTCCTGATGTAAATGATAAACAAAGCCAAGCCATAAACGACCTCCTAGAAGCCATATATCCAAGTGTGGACAAGCGAGAATACATTATTAAGCTAGAACCTATAGAAACTAATCAAAATGCAGTGTTTCAGTATATTTCAAGGACTGATAATCCCACTGAAGTCACAGAGTCAAGCAGTACTCCTGAACAGCCTGAAGTTCAAATACAGGAAACTAGCACTGAACAGTCTAAAACAGTTCCAGTTACAGACACAGAGGTGACACTATTTTTGAATGTAAATTATGCCGCAGTCTCTTCAGAGGATTGCCAAATTTAATTACCCATAAAAAATTCTACTGCCCACCAAGTCTGCAGATGGATGACAACCTTCCTGATGTAAATGATAAACAAAGCCAAGCCATAAACGACCTCCTAGAAGCCATATATCCAAGTGTGGACAAGCGAGAATACATTATTAAGCTAGAACCTATAGAAACTAATCAAAATGCAGTGTTTCAGTATATTTCAAGGACTGATAATCCCACTGAAGTCACAGAGTCAAGCAGTACTCCTGAACAGCCTGAAGTTCAAATACAGGAAACTAGCACTGAACAGTCTAAAACAGTTCCAGTTACAGACACAGAGGTGGAAACTGTAGAGCCCCCTCCTGTTGAAATTGTTGCAGATGACGTTGCACCTCCATCTGATGAACAACCGCAGGAATCACAGGCTGACTTGGAAACTTCTGACAATTCTGATTTCGGTCACCAGTTGATATGTTGTCTTTGTAGAAAAGATTTCAATTCCAGACGAGGTGTTCGTCGTCACATTCGAAAAGTACACAAGAAAAAGATGGAAGAACTAAAAAAGTACATTGAAACACGAAAGAATCCAAACCAGTCCTCTAAAGGACGCAGTAAGAATGTTCTAGTTCCATTAAGTAGGAGTTTCCAGTATGTTGTAAATCATTTGCTACAAAAGCGAATGTAAGGAGGCATTTTGATGAAGTTCATAGAGGACTAAGGAGGGATTCAATTACTCCTGATATAGCAACAAAGCCTGGGCAACCTTTGTTCCTGGATTCTGTTTCTCCTAAAAAATCTTTTAAGACTCGAAAACAAAAGTCGTCTTCAAAGGCTGAATACAATTTAACTGCATGCAAATGCCTTCTTTGCAAGAGGAAATATAGTTCACAAATAATGCTTAAAAGACATATGCAAATTGTCCACAAGATAACTCTTTCTGGAACAAACTCTAAAAGAGAGAAAGGCCCCAATAATACTGCCAGCAGTTCAGAAATAAAAGTTAAAGTTGAACCAGCAGATTCTGTAGAATCTTCACCCCCTTCCATTACCCATTCTCCACAGAATGAATTAAAGGGAACAAATCATTCAAATGAAAAAAAGAACACACCGGCAGCACAGAAAAATAAAGTTAAGCAAGACTCTGAAAGCCCTAAATCAACTAGTCTGTCTGCTGCAGGTGGCCAGCAAAAAACCAGGAAACCAAAACTTTCAGCTGGCTTTGATTTTAAGCAACTTTACTGTAAACTTTGTAAACGTCAGTTTACTTCGAAACAGAACTTGACTAAACACATTGAATTGCACACAGATGGGAATAACATTTATGTTAAATTCTACAAGTGTCCTCTTTGCACTTATGAAACTCGTCGGAAGCGTGATGTGATACGACATATAACTGTGGTTCATAAAAAGTCATCCCGTTATCTTGGGAAAATAACAGCCAGTTTAGAGATCAGAGCTATAAAAAAGCCCATTGATTTTGTTCTAAATAAAGTGACAAAAAGAGGCCCTTCGAGAGACGAAGCAAAACATAGTGATGCAAAACATGATGGCACTTCTAACTCTCCTAGTAAAAAGTATGAAGTAGCTGATGTTGGTATTGAAGTAAAAGTCACAAAAAACTTTTCTCTTCACAGATGCAATAAATGTGGAAAGGCATTTGCCAAAAGACTTATCTTGAACATCATAAGAAAACTCATAAGGCAAATGCTTCCAATTCACCTGAAGGAAACAAAACCAAAGGCCGAAGTACAAGATCTAAGGCTCTTGTCTGGTGAGGAACAGTTACAGAGTTTTGCTTTATTTCCCCCCATCGAACTAAAAAAATCATTTGACCATAATTTATAGCTGGTTCCATTTTAACACGTTTGCTTCCATATATCTTATGGCAATGGGAACTGCAAGAGTAATGTGCATATTGCATTTACCTCTTCAGTGACCTTTATTCCAATGGCTTGGGAACAAAAGTTAACTTCAGAACTTAATCTTCCACAGGACAATGCAATATAGTTATAGCTAGATGGCACAGGGTCAGTGATTTCCTCTCAATGTTGTAAAAATATACATTAATATTGGCTTATGTTTACAGTAGAAGTCTTCTGTTTAACTAACTTTGCACAGGTTTAATTTGATTCAGTGACTTAGTCTACTAATTAATACATTGTGGGAAAGTAAGTATATTAGAATGAATTTGTGAAGGTGATAATTATAGGAAAAACGTCTTTTGAGGCACTGTAATTATTGTAAAAATTAATCTGTGGCGGCTAAATAAAGTGCTGCACTCAGAAAAAATACAACCCCCAAACTGAATTTAGAACAATTAGCATTTATTATTTACGTTTAACATAGTGCTTCCAGGCAAAGGGGAAAACTCGATAAAAGTTTGGATTATTTTCCCTTTTCCTTGGAAGTATGGGTTAGTTACTGTGTTTTACTTTTGATCTATGGAAAGTGATTGTTTAGGTCCCAGATCCTCTTTATTTTTACCTTTTTGTTTAAATAAACTTCTGGTGATCATTTCAACATAGTTAATATTATTAAGTAGGTTTTTTTTCTTTTTTTTATGGTTGTGTGTTGAAAAGTAAAATCCCTATTGGGGAAAAAGAAAATAATATTACTTTTTTTGAGGGTTTTGGAACAAATGTAGATTTTTAAAATGCAATATAAAATAAGGTGTAGACTCCCCTGTACTGTTTTCGTAAATCTCCCTGTATTTTTAAAGTTTACCTTCAGTACCTGTGTCCCTCGTATTAAGGCATTTAATATATTTAATTAATATTAAAGTAGTTTTGGATTCAGGTTCTAAAGCAGTATACCTAGTTTGAGTGCTGAGTAGGTTAAATGTTGTGGTTTGACTATCACACATTTTTTTTGTGTGGAAAACTTGAGATGAAACCATTCTTTAGAAGTCATTTATTGTATAATTCTAAAAATAAGGTTTTATTGGTAAACTCAAAAGTGTTCATTTATTCCCATTTCTCCTCAGATAACTTCAAGTGATGTACGAAAAGGTTTGGAGTTCATTTTTGTGGAAAGACTTTAAATTGGTGTTAGAACCACTAAACATCTTCAAATGGTACTATGAGGAAAAAAAGAAAAAAATTTGATAAATATATGACTGTAACTGCTGTTTCTGACTAAAATAATAACCATCTAACCACTTGTTTCTAAGGCACTGCCTCTTCCAGCACTTTCAAGTAGCTGTGACATTAAGTACTGTCATCACAATCCATCAACTAACCACCCTTGTGCATTTGGTCTACGTTTTCTACACAAATGGTGCAAATTTTGTTTTCCAGCAGTTTGTTGATTAAAGTGATCAACAACCTGAAGAAAATATCACCACTGGTGATTTTTAATTAACAAAGACTTATCTTAGCGATTTTAGTTTTGTTCCACTTCATTTGGCAGAATTTTTATCTGGATTGTACAGATACATAATTTCCTAGTGAGTGTATGTTAGGACCAAAAGATAAATTAATATCAGCACATTATAAATATTTAGCCTGCTAAATATTTGTAATTATTTTTACATCCATTTATTTCTAACTTGTTCTACAACACTTAAATGTTTGCAAGTTTCATTCTAAAATTTATATTACAGGAAAGTTGCAGTTCATTTTCACCAGTGGATCATCACATTCTTCATTTGTAGACATCTGAGGTTTTTATGAAAATTAAACATTCCCCTATATTTCTTTAAATTTCATTCAAGCACTTTAATGATAGATGCAACTTAAATTTTCAGTTTTTTTTTTTTAAAGACCGCACATTTACTGATGTTAATATGAAGGCAGTAGTAAATAGCTTACTGAAATTTTATGGATGCAGACAATCCCTGCACAACCATTTCTTACAATATTAGTTTATGTCTTTAAATATTGCTAAAAAAGGAAGATTGGGGTGTAAACCCTGCTTTTCCCCCTCTCTCCAAGTAAAATCTTAGATGACCACTTTAGATAATATTTGATTCCTACTGAAAAATTTAAAAAGTAATAAATTTTTGTCCATTTTTGTAATCAAGATTTTAGGGAAAACAGAAGTACATCTATCTTTAATGAAATATTGGGCAGGTTTTTGTGTATCAATATTTTGTATTTTTTAGGGAATACTTTATTTTTTAATAATTTTTAGTAATTTTTGTCAAATTATAATTTTAAAAGGTACAGCAAGAGAATATACCGTGTTTTTATATAGTTTCACATGTGAACTTAGGAGGGACCCTGTCCATCTATATACTTTTCATATAAAATTTTAAAATGTTGAAGATCCACAAGGTCATAATAAAATGATTTTATAGCTAGAAAAGCATTTACCCTTCCCAGTGCTTTGCACTAAAATATACTGTGAAAGGAAAGTAGAAAGACTGTAACTTGCTGGAAATGTTCTATATTGAATGTACATGCTCTTGTTGGAAAAATGTACTATATGTGATGGAAATAAACCAGACTCAAAGTTATTTCAGCTAAATGTGCTTCAGCAAAGGTGCATTGGTTGAAACTTTAAATGTTTTATTATCAAATTTAAATTTATTCAATGACTGAGCGGCTACACTTGAAATTTATCCTGATCGTTTTATTTTTAAGACTTAGAGTGGTAATTTCTCTTTAATTTAAAAACAGATTTACTTTTCCACATATGGAAAACTTGTACTTATAGGTCTAACTTTAATGATTAATAGCATAATATGTTTAGGGAACTAAATGTGTAGGTGTTATTTCATTTATAAACCATCTCATTAGTGGCACATTATTAAACCTGTATGTTTGACTTTTGCAAGGTGTTATCTTTTATGCATTCCTACACACAAGACATATTCCAAAGATATTTTTCCAGACTTAACTGCCTATAACAAATGGAAAGATAATGAGGATTCCTAAAAACCTTGGGGTAGCTCTTTGCTGCAGCTTCCTTTGTGTATGCCAGCCTTTTCCTTTCTACTTTACTTGTTAAATCCTGTAGAGAAGAAAGAGAAATAGCCTGATGCTTGTGGAGCCCAATTGCAGCAATTCCCATCCTCCTCTCAGTTATCTTCACAGGACCATTCACATAGTTTGTCTCCTCTGTCATAACATTAGGGCCACAGAGCAGGAATTTAGGAGGGAGCATCAAGGGTTCCGAGGACTGTAAAAAGATTTCATCTGGGTCATAGAGTTAAAAAAAAAAAAAATGCCACTATGTCAGGACTTGTCCAAATTAGAAGGGCCTGGAGAGATTAAGAATATTTTATCATAATAGCTAAATTAATGGATCATGGGAGACATAGGAGTTAGAGAACTCAGACCAGTTAAGAGTAGAATGAACATGTAAGAAGTGATTAGAAATTCTTTGTTCTTTGTATTCCTTTCTGGTCTTCATCCTTAACTTTTTGATTTTATTTTGACTCTCGGGCTTTGTCATCTCAAGAAGATGAGGCTTTTGAGAAAAGGCCTAAGAAATTTGCCAGAAGCTTTCGCATGTAGGCTGTATAAGCAAGTATTTGTAGCACTTTTTGTTGTGGAGTGAGGAGGAGCAGTGGTTAATCAGGTAAAGAACTATCAAGAATGCCTTACTTTAAGATCTATCTCTGGGTACAAATTATATCTACCTTTGCTGCTGTTTGATCAACAGTTTTTCTTTAGAATTCAACTTCTTTCCTGAAGATATCTTTCACTCCTAAATTATATTGGTGGAAGAGGAAAAACAATAGAAGGTATGGCTTGCACTTCAACTTTTTAAGTTTGTATAGTGCAGGTGAGAACTGGATGAGTATGGCTGCACTAAGCAGGTGGTTTTTTTTGTTTATTTTTTTATTTGACCATGCCGTGCTGCTTGTGGGATTTTAGTTCCCTGACCAGGTTTCAAACCTGGGCCCTTAGCAGTGAGAGTGTGGAGTCCTAATCATTAGATTGCTGTGGAATTCCCTAAGCAGGTGTTGGTTGATTAACATTGCAGCTATACTTTGAATGCACAGTAACCATTTTGGGGGTTCATATCCCCCCCCCCGTTTCTCCCTGCTTCAAGAACAGAACCTTTTTAAACAATGTGTACATTCTTAAAGAATAATAAATTATCCATCCTTAATTTCTAGCCTAGTTTTATTTATTTTTATATACATACATAAAGATAGGATTTTGCTCATATATATATATGTATACATACAGACACACACACATACACATGTATATATATTTTGGCTCATATATATATATATACCTCCATATATATTGGAGAAGGAAATGGCAACCCACTCCAGTGTTCTTGCCTGGAGAATCCCAGGGACGGGGGAGACTGGTGGGCTGCCGTCTATGGGGTCACACAGAGTTGGACACGACTGAAGCGACTTAGCAGTAGCAGGAGCATATATATAAAATTTGGCTTATGTTTATATACACACAATACACACCAAATTTTCAGTTGACACCTTGCTTGTATTGTTGAAAAGTACCTTCACCTTAGGAATGTGTGTTTGTTACATTGCTTTATGGTCAGTAGGCTCTTCTACTCACTTTGCTTCAGAGAGCCTATGGATGCAGTAGTGGGAGAGTTGAATGGTTTTGCTATGGGTTTGCGCTTGTGGGTACAGAGAGAGAACTTTCCCAGTAGTTGTTACGGCAAGTAGATACGGAGATACAGGCCCAAGTAAGTATCATTTCCTGCTATGAAGTTACAAAAGATGTCTTCAAATGGCATGACCACTGAGAAAGATTTGAAATGCTGAAATCAGGTCTCCAGATTTCCTGTAGTGGTCTAGGGAAATAATCTAGATCCTTAGGAGTTTTAGAATTTACTTTTCTAGTGAATCTTTAGATTACCAGGGTTATGATTCAGACAGGGTCTCATAGTTGATCTCTGGCTGAGCTGTAAGATATGGGCAGTATGAAGTTGGCTGTGCTGTTAGGCAAAATCCTTTTCTATTCTGTGGTATTTCTCTTTTCTCAGACTTTAAAAGCTAATGGAAACCTCAAGATGGAAGACGAGTAAGTGTCAGTAGTCTTAAGATTGGCTAGTAGTTGTTTGGTTTCTAAGGCATTTGGCCCATGACAGAATTGTAGGAAAAATGTGTTTCATTTAAACTGGGCTTCCCTGGTGTTTCTGCAGTAAAGAATCTACCTGCCAGTGCCGGAGAAGCTTTTTGATCCCTTGGTCAGGAAGATCCCTTGGAGGAGGAAATTACAAACCCAGCAGTATTCTTCCCTGGGAAATCCATGGACAGAGACCTGGTGGGCTAGTCTGTGGAGTCACAAAGAGTTGGACACGACTTAGAACTAACCAAGAATAATTACTTTGGCTTTTCTAACTTTTCCAAATTCATTCTTCTTTTCCCTTATAATTCTGCACTCTTTTCCTTTGACCTCTGTTGTGAGCTGCTCAGTTCAGTTGCTCAGTTGTGTCCAACTCTGCAACCCCATGAACTACTGCAGCATGCCAGGTTTCTCTGTCCATTACCAACTCCCAGAACCTACTCAAACTCATGTCCATTGCATCAGTGATGCCATACAACCATATCATCCTCTGTCGTCCCCTTCTCCTCCCACCTTCAGTCTTCCCCAGCATCAGGGTCTTTTCAAATGAGTCAGTTCTTCGCATCAGGTGGCCAAAGTATGGGAGTTTCAGCTTCAACATCAGTCCTTCCAATGAATATTTAGGATTAATCTTCTTTAGGATGGACTGGTTGGATCTCCTTGCATTCCAAGGGACTTTGAAGAGTCTTCTCCAACACAACAGTTTAAAAGCATCAATTCTTAGGTGCTTAGCTTTCTTCAGTGTCCAACTCTCACATCCATACATGACTATTGGAAAAACCATAGCCTTGACTAGAGGACCTTTGTTGGCAAAGTAATGTTTCTGCTTTGGGTGGAGTCACCATCTGCAGTGATTTTGGAGCCCCCCAAAATAGTCTGACACTGTTTCCACTGTTTCCTCATCTATATCCCATGAAGTGTTGGGACCAGATGCCATGATCTTAGTTTTTTGAATGTTGAGTTTTAAGCCAACTTTTTCACTCTCCTCTTTCACCTTTATCAAGAGGCTCTTTAGTTCTTCACTTTCTGCCATAAGGGTGGTGTCATCTGCACATCTGAAGTTAATGATATTTCTCCCAGCAATCTTGATTCCAGCTTATGCTTCATCCAGCCTGGCATTTCACATGATACGCTTTGCATATAAGTTAAATAAGCAGGGTGACAAAATACAGCCTTGACATACTCCTTTCCCAATTTGGAACTGGTCTTTGGTTCCATTCCAGTTCTAACTGTTGCTTCTTGACCTGCATACAGATTTCTCAGGAGGTGGGTCAGCTGGTCTGGTATTCCCATCTCTTGAAGAATTCTCCACAGTTTGTTGTGATCCAGTGTTTTTGCCTGGAGAATCCCAGGGACGGGGGAGCCTGCTGGGCTGCTGTCTGTGGGGTCGCACAGAGTCGGACACGACTGAAGTGACTTGGTGGCAGCAGCAGCAGAAGGTTTTCTGAAACTCTCTTGCTTTTTCAGTGATGCAGCAGATGTTGGCAATGTTATCTCTGGTTCCTCTGCCTTTTCTAAATCCAGCTTGAACATCTGGAAATTCGTGGTTCATGTACTGTTGACTCCTGGTTTGGAAAATTTTGAGCATTACTTTGCTAGTGTGTGAGATGAGTGCAATTGTGTGGTAGTTTGAGCATTCTTTGGCATTGCCTTTCTTAGGGATTGGAATGGAAACTGACCTTTTCCAGTCCTGTGGCCACTGCTGAGTTTTGCAAATTTGCTTGCATATTGAGTGTACCACTTTCACAGCATCATCTTTTAGGACTTGAAATAGCTCAACTGGAATTCCATCACCTCCACTAGCTTTGTTCACAGTGATATTCCTAAGGCCCACTTGGCTTTGCATTCCAGGATGTCTGGCTCTAAGTGAGTGATCACACGATCATGGTTATCTGGGTCATGAAGATCTTTTTTGTATAGTTCTTCTATGTATTCTTGCCACCTCAGTATCTTCTGCTTCTGTTAGCTCCATGCCATTTCTATCCTTTACTGTGCCTATCTTTGCATGAAGTTTTCCCTTTGTATTTTGAATTTGCTTGAAGAGATCTCTAGTCTTTCCCATTCCTTTGTTTTCCTCTATTTCTTTGCATTGAACACTGAGGAAGGCTTTCTTATCTCTCCTTGCTATTCTTTGGAACTCTGCATTCAAATGGGTATATCTTTCCTTTTCTTCTTTGCCTGTCACTTCTCTTGTTTTCTCAGCTATTTGCAAGGCCTCCTCTGACAACTATTTTGCCATTTTGCATTTCTTTTTCTTGGGGATGGTCTTGATCACTGCCTCCTATACTATGTTTGAATCTCTGTCCATAGTTCTTCAGGCACTCTGTCTATCAGATCTAATCCCTTGAATCTGTTTGTCACTTCCACTGTATTATCGTAAGGGATTTGATTTAGGTCATACCTGAATGGTCTAGTGGTTTTCCCTACTTTATTCAATTTAAATCTGAATTTGGCAATAAGGAGTTCATAGTCTGAGCCACAGTCTGCTCCTGATCTTGTTTTTGCTGACTGTATGGAGCTTCTCCATGTTTGGCTGCAAAGAATATAATCAGTCTGATTTCGGTATTGACCGTCTGGTGATGTCCATGTGTAGAATCTTCTCTCATGTTGCTAGAAGAGGGTGTTTGCTATGACCAGTGCATTCTCTTGGCAAAACTCTATTAGCCTTTGCCCTGCTTCATTCTGTACTCCAAGGCCAAATTTGCCTGTTACTCCAGGTGTTTCTTGACTTCCTACTTTTGCATTCTAGTCCCCTATAATGAGAAGGGTATCTTTTTTGGGTGTTAGTTCTAGAAGGTCTTGTAGGTCTTCAGAGAACTGTTCAGCTTCTTCAGCATTACTGTTGGGGTATAGACTGAGCTGAGCTTCTACCTCTTTTCTTTTTTCTCTTCTGGTTAATTAACAGATCATTAGTACCAAGATTGCTAAAACATATTTTTAAGAAGGTAAAAGGGTGGAAAGAGAGCTCATTTCTTCCTGAATCTTTATCAGTCTGTACTCAATTTGTCAGGTTTATTATTTTTCAAGCTTCTTTCTCTGCATATATTCACCACTGTCATGCCACAAATGGAGGGGAATTTATTGAATACTGAAGGTGCATCTGCTTCAGACTGGGAGGTTTTACTGCCTGTGCACACTCAGCAGAATTAATTTGCTTGTTTGTGTATTTTTAACTACATCTTGATAATTTTGTTTAGTGTCTTGTACATTTTCATATATACCCAGGCACTATAAGTGCATGTTTGATGTTACAGTAAATAGTAACTTTTTCCATCTAAATTGTGCTGTCATATACTTTGAGACATTTGGGTCTTAATCTCCTAAACTTTTATCTCAATATTGATAGATTTAATTTATTTTAGAAAGTGCCGTCAGCACTAAAATGAGAGTTTATAGTAATAAGGAGAATTTCTTAGTATTAGCCGATAGTAATTAGCATTCATGGAGTGCTTACTATATACCAAGTACTTTGCTAATCTTTTACATGCCTGATACCTCTAATCCACCAACAACTCTATGAAGTAAGAACTGTTCCTTTATTATCCCCACTTTACAAAATAGAAAATAGAAGCTTAGAGAAGTTCAGTGGTTTAGGTTTATTCAAGTTCACATAGCTAGTAAACAGAATTAAGACTTGACTCTAAGTATGACTACAAATGGGGTTGCCTTAACCAGTGCACCTTATATTTGCAGATTTTATTGTTTGCAAAGTATGACTATATTACTTGTTGGCAGCTTGGTGTACAGTCTGGAGGTAGATTTACTGGTGAAATTTTTGGATCCACAAATTATTTATTATGTGACATTGTGCCAGCTAAGTTATTTAAACATTCTACATCCTAGTTAGCCTCATTTATAAATTTCAATAATATTTCTTACCTGATAGAGTTGTTCTTAGAAGAAAACCAAAGATCCATGTAAAACACTTAGGATGCTCCTTGTCATGTTACAGTAATTGTTAGATATGATTGCTATAAATAATCATAAATGTGGGATTTCACAGTATAAATGTGGGATTTTTTTTTATTACCTTGTAAAGTTTAAATGAAAATGTTTCCTTAGAAGAGAGTTCATTGCTATATATTAGATTTTAGCTGCTGCTTTTGTGTTTCATTGGTAAATGACAACCAACTATATTATTACTTGCTACCAGTTTTCTTCTAATCTGATGTTACTGGCTTATCATTCCTACTCCTGTGTTTTTCATTTATCTTGAAAAAGGTATTGGTAGTTTTAAACACATTCATTGTAAGTTAGGCTTGTTTTTATCATTACTCCTTAGAACAACCCATCTGTCCTAAAATTCTCGTTAGTATCTGTTATATCACACAATATTTTTGGTTTTGGGCATGTGTGAAATATTGACATGGAGCAAATATTGAGTAACATAGTTGAAACACTATGAACTAATTATTTAAAGGCAAGTATTTGGTTGTAGAAAGAGTGGATTCTTCAGGAGAGCATGATTTGGGCTAAGTCAGGAATTGCTTTGGAGAATGTGTCGTGAAGAGATAGGTAACGGTACTTTTCACAGGTCTTGCTAGTGATAGTCATTAGTGGCAGTATTCCACATTTCAGCTGAGGCCCAAGCACTGTTAAATTATCTGCTGAGAGATTTCAGTTGCGTACCTGCCTGTTATTGATCATGTTTTTCTTAACCATAAGATGACAGTTTTAGAAATTTTTGTGTATGGGGATAATCGCAACACCAGAGAACCTTTGTCCTTCAGTTTGGATAAACTCTTATATCTTGAACTGTATACAGATCAAGTGCTAGGGTTACCCTTCTTGGGTTGTCTGGCTTCATGACAGTCAAATTCTTCCGTCAGGTATCTGAGCATATTCCTGGTATACAGAACATTGTAATGTTTAAGCAATAGAATGAGTAGTTGAAAAACATAGCCAAGCCCAAACAAACAAATAACCCCACTTTGAATGCTTGAGTTACTTGCAGCCTGGGTGTCCTGCTCTATGTAATCTGGTAACACTTTCTGCGTTAGAGTGTGTACTAATGTTATTTTCAGAGGAGAAATTATTATACCAGGGTGAAACCTAAATGCATAGAACTCTTTTTACAACTAATTCTTTCTATCTGTGGAATTATCTTGAAATTAGCTCTGAGAAATGGAACTGTCGCTTTTAGACAGATTTTCTTTCTAAGCTGTGCAAAAATAATATTTTTAAAAAGTTGAGACTCTTCTTGGCTATACTGATGGTTTGATAGACCTAAATTCCAAAGTACCTGGTTGTGTCTGGTAGTTTTTATTTTGGATGAGAAGAAAAAGTGAGGAATACTTCTAAGGAAAAAAAATAGCCAAATACTAGGAACATTGTGTGAACAGTGATTGAATTATATGAAAAAAATAACTTTGAGAGGAGAAGAGTTTTTTGTAGTGTTCTTGGGTTTTTGACATAAATTGTTAGGATCATTCTATATAAGCTTCTGTAGGACAGTGGCCATGCCATTTTCATGCCTTTGCTCATTATTTACTGAGTTCCTTGGAATCCAACATTTGGACAGTCGTAGATATTTGAGACTTTCTGAGCTTCATTCTTCTTTCCTTTGAATGGGCAGGCTTTGAGGACATAAGATGGGCTAATGGGATTGTCATACAGTTAGGCACGAACGCACTTAGTGAAATTTGTGAGTCATCTTCGATATTTATATCCCCAAGTTAAACTTTCCTCACCACGTTTTTATGATTTTCCAATTTATCCTTTCTTTGGCTGTCTTGACCAGCTACCTATTGTTCCTTATGATTGTAAGTGGACAAAATCACTTATTTGCCTTGAAATCTGGATACATAAAAAAATATACCAGAGGAAGTAACTTAAAGGAGATGGTTTTGTTGCCTTTATCTGCTCTGCATCTCTTTTCAGTTTCTAAGTATATAATTGTAATGATATAATTATTAATTTGTAAGGTTTAAGATACTTCTTTGAAGGTCATTTCTTCCTGAGACAGTTAACTGGAGCTAAAGAACACAATGTCTTCAAACCACAGATTCTGCAAGATGGAAGTGAGACCCAGCCACCACTCAATTTACCAGGTCATCTGATTGCACATGTCTGAATCCATGTGCACCCTTTATAAAGCATCATGCTACTCTTTTTATTGTTGCAAGCACAGAGTTTTAAAATTGATTCATAGCTGGTAAAGAGAGGTTTCTTTGAGAGCATTGTGGTGATAGGAGAGAAATGGCTCGGCCTTAAGAGAGTCTAGGAATAATCATACAGACTGGCTTTACCATGTAGATTTCAACTAAGTACTAGAGAAACCAGGAAAAAGTAATGCAACTCTAGTGACTGGGTGTTACCCTCTTAGCAGCCAGGAGTATGGCTTCTCAGCTGCTATTAGCCCTTCTCAGACTCTGCTTTTACCTTAAAAAAAAAAAAAAAACAAAAAAACCTTTTACCTCATTTGGTATCTTAGTGTGGTACATAACTGCCTCTACTGCTGCTGCTTGTCTTCTCTGTGTTTTTCAGCTACTTTCCCTCTCCATATAGTTTGAATTTAGCCTGATAAAGAGACAATCTGATTGGTTCCATTAGCTGCATTCTTGTTGGGCAAATCTCCCATGCCAGGCCTCTTTGTGGGTTGCTGGCCATACTTTGGCTGTTCCTGGGAACGTTGATCCTGCTGTTGGTGATTGTGATAGCAGAGTTAGTGCCATAAAACATGGCCCTGGACCCAGTAAAAGGGAGTTTTTGGTGCCAGTCTTCTAAAAGAGGGATCAGTATTTCACTTTTGGAATGTTATAACTTTTCCAGTCTACATGATTTTCTTCCACTTTAAAGGAGATAGAATTAAAGGTAATCTGTGGGCTTGACTGTTAGTATAGCATCAACAATCCTTTGCATGCTGAGAAAAATGTGAGAAATGTTCTCTAATCAGCACCTGCAGTTCCTTTCTTGAACCAGTACTGTTCCATCTTTGGCTTTGTAGATTCAGAGACAGCCTGGAGTTTCCACTCAAAAAGAGCCATTCCATTTCCTGTAACAGCGTAGTAGGCCGTTCTGTCAGTTGCGATTTTCCAGACACCCACAATTATGCTGCACAATTTGAGTTGGTGATTTAGTGAATCCTTAAAGTACTGCTTCTGCTCTTCTTGTATTTTCCACATTTGGGCATTCTCTGCAGTAGCTGCTTTATATCATCTCATTCATTCCTTCAACGACAGGCACTACTGAGTGTCGTCATGTGTCTGGCACCATTTCCTTCTGGGAAAACAATCGCACAGTGGTTAACGCATGAACTTTCAAGAATCAGGCATACTGGAGTTCAAGCCATGTCTCCTTTGCTTACTAACTGTAGTTTGGGCAAGTTACTTAGTTTTCCTAAGCTTCAGTTTTTTTGTCTGTAAAATGATAGTATTAGAAACTATGCTATATATAGGTTTGTTGTGGGAATTTATAAAAGTTTAATGATATATGTAGTATACTTAGCACAATGCCTGGCTCATGGGCTCAGTAAATATATGTTAATTCGGTTACAGTGATCACTACAATTGCTGTGAGTTTGCTGCCAAAATACTTGCCAGCACTTGGGAAATAGTTTCTGTTATCTTACTTTGCCATTTGATATTTGTTGCCTTTTCGTTGGTATTAATCCAACCGTTGAAGAAAAAGTCAGATGTAACGTCTGTGATAAAGTCAAGATGGACAGCGGTTTATTAAGTTGGAGCATATTATTTTATGGGTGGCTTATTTTTGGTAGCACCTTTTGCTAATTGTTCAAGAAATTGTTAAACTTTTTGATATAATTTTGCTTCTTTGTGATTAATATCTTATAGAACAAAGCATAATTTTTAGTAGCAAAACTCAGAACAGCTTTCAGTTTTATTATTTATTGACCATTTATTATTTCTATGACCATTGTGAAAAGTGAAAGTTGCTCAGTAGTGTCTGACTCTTTGTGACCCCATGGACTGTACAGTTCATGGAATTCTCCGGCTGGGATACTGGAGGGGGGAGCCTTTCTCCTCTCCAGGGGATCTTCCCAATCCAGGGATCAAACCCAGGTCTCCCGCATTGGAGACAGGTTCTTTACCAGCTGAGCCACAAGGGAAGCCCTTATGACGATTAATGCTTACAGAAATTTACGTTTCCAACATTTTCATGGTCACTTGTAACTGGATCACTTTGGGCTGGTCTCAGCATGGTATTGCATCCAAAAGAAACAAGACTTCCAAAGCTTTGGAAAATGATGAACCTTTTACAGTTATACAGGAATCTTCTAAGAAGATAGAAAGGTACAGTTACATTAAGCTCACCAGACTTCATTTAAGTTTTCTCCCACCTCTTCCCAAATCCTCATACAGCTCGGCAGCTTCACTCAACCTCCCTTCTGTAACATTTCCCCCAAAATCTTCTGTGAACTTCCTACCAAAACCTTTTTTTAAAAATACAGGTATAATCTCCTTTTAGAAATTACTTATTTAGTTAGTTATTTTTGCTTGTACTGGGTCTTCATTGCAGTGCTTGAACTTCTCACCGCAGCGGCTTCTCATTGTGGAGCACAGGCCCTGGGTACGTGGGCTTCAGTGGTTGTAGCACTCGGGCTCAATAGCTGTGGCACTCATGCTTTAGTTGCTAGATGCTTGTGGAATCTTCCAGGCCTAGGGATCGAACCATGTCCCCTGCATTAGCAGGTGGATTCCTATTCACTGAACCACCAGGGAATCCCCCTACCAAAATCTCTTGTCCACTTTTTTCATCATCTGGTTCGCTTCTTTTTCCTAAGAATGACTCTGTTCTTACCAATTTAAATCACTTAGCAGTTTACTCACGTTAGCCTCTTAGCTTCTTCCAGCTCTTTTCTATAACCTTTTATCTTGTTCAGCATTTCAGAAATCTAGAGGCATTCTCTTGATTTCATTTTTTTTTTTTGTCCTTACAAGTTTTCTTTGCATGATTTCACTTAATTTTAAAACTTTAGCTCAGATACCGTTTTTTTTTTCGTTGAGTGTATCACTGGGTTTGGCTGGGTTTCCCTCTTGTGTGTTCCTATAGTGCCCCATATACAACTAAATTGAAGCTATCTATTTGTGTCTTTAAGCATCTTAAGGACTCTGGAATGTGTGTGTGTGTGTGTGTGTTAGTCGCTCATTTGTGTCTGCAGCCTCATGGACTGTATACTCCTCTGTCCATGGAATTCTCCAGGCAAGAATACTAGAGTGGGTAACCATTCCCTCTCCAAAGGATCTTCCTGACCCAGGAATCGAATCTGAGTCTCTTGCATTGCAGGCAGATTCTTCACCATCTGAGCTATCAGGAAAGCCCTGGAACATGGTAGATGCTGATAAATATTTATTGAACTAACACTTCTGTGAGTTCTGATTCTTCCTTTCTTGGTACTGACTTTTTTTTTATTTCTAGGCCTTTAAACTTGATCAGACTTTCCTTACTCCTTTTTCTTTTCTTTTCTTTTTTTTTTAAATACTCCTTTGCTGATTCCTCTCTCCTAAAGCATCAGTTATTACTTCTGTGAAGATGACTCCAGACCTATTTTCTAGTCTAGTGATTCTGATTATTAGACCATTTGTTTTCAAAGTTACATGTCAGGCATCTCCACCTGGATATTTCTCCATATCTTACTTAAAAGCAACAGAAACTGAGTAAACCAAACTTGCCTTCTTTTTAAGCTTGTTCCTCCTCTGTGTGCTCCCTGTTTCAGTTATTTGCACTCCTACCTTCCTGGTAACCTGGGCTAATTAGAATCCTAGGAATTGCCTTGACTTCTTTCTATCTCTTACATACTTTACCTGATCAGTGGTCAGTGCCTGTCCATCCTGCCTTTGGATGTGTCTCACATTTGGCTTCTCCTTGCCATCTCCACCTTTGGTATTAATAGTTTAGTCAAGGCTCCTATCTCTTACCTACACTGCTGCAGTAATCTCTTAACTAACCTCTAATCTGTCTTCCATGCTGCTGTCAGAACTATCTTCCTAAAACAGACAGCTCTGTTGTTACTGTATGTTCACTGCTCAACTCAGTACTCATTGTCAGGTCTCAGCTTAAATTTCATTTCTAAATAAAGACAGTCTAAAGTTATCTCCCTTATAGTTCTGTATTATGTTCCTTCCCATACTGTCAGCTAATACAATTTTTAATTATGTTTATATATGTGCATTAATTTGTTTAGCGTGTGTCTTCCCACTGGAGAGATTTATGTAAGAGACTGGGAGAGTTGTATAGAGCCTGTGCTTAGCACAATGCTTGGGACATTAAAAATCTTTGTTGCATGAGTGGATGAATAATAGATAGCTTATCAGTCTAGGAAAACAGGAGATAGCAAAGGCAGAAAAGCTTTAGAAGCTTCCTACGTTTTCCCGGACCTTGGTCTGTAGTTCTGGCCTTTCTGAAATAATAATGGGCTTCTCCCTTCTGTCATTTGCATTTATTTCCCTAAGGATATGAGTCAACAGTTGCATTACCCCACACTCACGCTAATGCTGATATGACTATAGTTGATTTGGGGGCTGTAGGGTGGTGGCAGCTAAGATTTGTTTACCTGTTATAATTGCATAGGTGGTGCCCTAGCCATGCAGGCAAACAGGTTTTTGCTAAGTTGAGTTAACCCAGATTCTTTTTTAGCCTCTTGAGTGATTCAGGCCTTTGTATCACATGTTAATTAAAGTGTTTGTTACTTGAAGGACTAGTTGTATTTTACATGAGATATTTATTTGCCTTTTAAAGATTAAAGATTTTAATTTAGCAAACTTCTATTGAATGGAAAATGAAAAAATTATTTAAAAATATCCAGAAACAATAAGCAAATTAAACTTCCCTTCCCCATGAAGCCTGTTCAGGTTTCAAAAGTCAAAGAATTTCATGAATATTCTTCAGATTTCACTGTCTTAGGCTGACTGTATCCATTTTGTAGACATTTTGAGCTCCTGCCTGTGTGAGGCACTGAGTTAGGTGCTAGGATTACAGAGAGAAGTGCAGTTCCTTTTCTCAAGTACTGTGAAAGAGGAACACATTATACGGATACACAGAAGTGGAATTGTAAGGCCACTGGGATTGGTGAAGGCTTTTCATAATTCATCCATTCATTTTTAAGTTGAGTTTTGAAAGAGTTAGCTAGGAATCTTTCCAGGTAGGTACAGATGACATGAGACCCCATATAAACCAAGGAAAGGAATTACAGCCAAATCAAGAAAGGCTTTATATACCAAGTGAGTAGTTTGAATCATACTGTTAAAATAAGACTTATGGTGAGGAAATCAAGCAGAAGCCACATATACTGTATTCATAAATAATACCTTGAATTTATATATTTTGCCTAAAGTTATGATGTGGTTCTGTGTTAGTTCCTTAGTTCATATGGTTACAGAATCTCTTGAGAGGATAGTTTTTGTTTTGTTTTGACATTTTTTCATGTAGTAAAACGCACATCACTCTTTCAATTACCCAGATCCAACTCACAATTTTAATCAATGGAAAAGTAGAACTGGCACCTCTTGACTTCCTCATTTTGTGCATTTTGGGTGGGGCTGACTCTTGAGTGTGAAGATTGTGATAGGAAATAATACCAGTTACTTGCAAGAAAATACTGGAAGAGGGTGGCCAAATGTCCTGGAATAGGTATGGTTTTCTCGTACTTTAGAACCCTGCCCTGTTGAAAATTGTATCTAGATGCATATTTGAGCCTAATTGTCCTTTTGATAAATCTTTAGTATGTCATCACTCCTGTAAAGTATTCTATCAAGAAAATGTGACAACGTAATTCTTTTTTGTTTTTTTGCCAAGTTACTATTTAAAATCAGACTATGACTAAAACTAAACTAACTTTATTTTTGTTCATGTTTCCATCATCATTTTGCTTATCCCACAGATTTTAAGTTCTGTTTCTTCTGTGAATCTGTTTCTTGTAGCTCCAGCCCATGGTGACTTCTTCCTCTGTTGAACTTGGAACATTTATATTTTTCCCCCTCTTCATCCTTTGTTATTAGTGCATTATTATTTAACTAAAGGGTCCTCATGATTATACTCTAAACCCACTGAGACTCAAGACTAACAGTTTTACTCTGCAGCTGTAAGGTTATGAATGAATGGATCATCAGGCCTGTCCCCATTTTCTGTTCTTCAGATGTCAGTGTCCTCTCTTCATGTCCTGTTTTTACTCGTCTAAAGCTTCTATTGCTCTACCCTTGGCTACCGTGGGTCTGCTGGTATCTTGTGTTTATGAAGATTATGAAGGATTTTTAGGAGGTCTTGGGGTCAATTTTAGGGAAATACAGGGGTGATTTTTCAGTCTTTTCCTGCCTCAGAATCCTATTAAAAAGCTTCCACAAAGATTCTACCTCTTTATAATTATTTTTAATGTTTACTCATGTATCAAAATGTTTTGCGAATCTACACCTTAGAAGCAATTGTGAGTGTGTGTGTGCGCATGTATATAAACAGAGGACTAGCCAGATTATTTATGTATTTGTTGGGTGTAGTTTGTGGGATCTCATTTCCCCCACCAGGGATTGAACCCACGCCAACAGCAGTAAAAAACCTGGAATCCTAACCACTAGGCCATCAAGGAACTCCCAGGACTAACCAGATTTTTACTTTTGGAACAGAATAAAAAGAAAGAAGACAAACTTTTTATCAAGTTCACAAACATGAATTTTCTTCCCAGACTCTTGCTTACTATGTTGCTTCTGTAGCCTAATGGGAACAGAGCAGGCTGCAAAGTAAGGCTCATAGTTATTTTATTTAGCCATCTGGTATATACATTTTGTATATACCTTCTTTTGAGCCAGAATTCTGTTGAATTGTAGATGGGAACTCTAGAGATGTAGTTTAACCTCATTTTAAATGGAGAAAACTGAGGTAAGTGATTGCATGAAGTCAATGAAGAAGGGAATAGAGAACAGACATCTCTTAAAGATAATTTTAGTAGATAATAATGTATACATGTTAACAAAGTTAAACAGTACAAAGATGTACTGTGAAAGGTAAGTTTTTTTCCTACCCTATCTCTTGGTTCTCTTATTCTCTTCCCCTGAGTTAAGAAGTTAGTTTCCAGTTTTCTTGGGCTTTCGTGATGTTTTATGTGTATATAACATAGAAATGTATCTATTCACCTTTACCGAATGGAAGCATACTATACACACTTTTCTGTTCCTGATGGGGTTTTTGTTTTTTTTCCCCACTTTTTAGCATTAAGTCTGAAAATTGTAGAACCCATATATTTTTATGCCTTGGTCCATGAACTTTCCATTTTACTATATAGCCTATCAGACAACTAACTTTTTTGTTAATGTGAACAAAGTATTATTCTTTACTTTTAGCATATCAGATTGAGTAACTCATGTGCAACATAATGTGGTGTTTCACATTTCTTTCAGAGAGATCATGGTCATTGATTTATTTTATGATAAATATTAAAGTTAAAAAATTAGTGAAATATGCATAATAATTACTACTGCTAGTTATCAAAAAGAGCTTATTGGGATATTTTCTTTTCTATATGAGAAAGAAATAGTAGGCAAAATTTTCACGGAAATCATTTACTTTTTAAACTGTGTAAAAACCTATATGGTATGTTCCAAACAGTTTTATATCTCAGTGCCACTGATAAGCAGTGGTACTATAAATATTAAACCACAAATATTTATTTTCTAAATTTAAAAATCTCTAACTTCATATGCTAATCACAGAAATATAGTTTTTCATTTGTTTCTTAAAACAGTTTATGTTTTATTTTTGAGATGACTCATTTAATCTTCTTGAGATGACTCATGTCATGTGTATAAAAATATATCCTAATTTTGATCATTCATGGTTTTATTTTGGCTAGCTTATCTGTCAGTGCAATTATTGCTTTATTTTTTATATAATGGCGGGGCGGGGGAGGCTGTTAAAACTGCTTGACTTTAGATCTTTTGGACCAAACTGAATCACAGAAGACAAATCCATTGAAAAAAAAAGTGTACCATACCAAGTGTCCATGATAGAATTCATAGAGGCCAAGTGTTTATATTTGATTACTAGTAATCCTGCATTCTCCCTAAAGATGGCAGTACTTCTCCACATATCATTTACTAATTCTGCTTGAAAATAGTATTAATTATAACTCCATTATGACTGGAAAAAAGTTAATCAGACTAAAAGTGTATTTTCATAATGATACCACAGTAGTTAAAATTCAGTAGTAGTACAAATGAAATTGTATCCATGAGTTTCATAGCATTGGTTCAGCTTCTATGAATGTTATCCTTGACCATGGACATAGGGTCCTAACTGCATTCTGACTTTGAAATTCTTGATGTGATGCTGTGAACATCTTGTCAAGAATTGTGATAAGTCATGTTAGGACCTGGCTGTATTTATTATTAGATCTTTCGCCTCTGGAGATGTCATCAGAAAACAAAAACTGACAAAACACCCCAGACAGAACAAAACCCATAAGTAACTGCATATGCATATATTTGTGGACATGAGAAATGTTTTGGTATTTATTCTTCAGCAAAGGTATATATGTCCAGGTTCTTGAACATTTACTTTTTGCTTAGGTGACTAATCTTTTAATAGATGAAACAGTTACTTATTGGTGCCAGAAAAACAAAAATAAATCTTCAGCCTTCTCTGCTGTAGAAACTAAACTAAATTCACAAGGTTCACCGGAACATGGAGAAACAGTGCTATATTTTGTTCCTTCTTTTTCCATTATTTCCATTTTGAATTAAATTGTTCTTGTATGCATGTGTTTGAAATCACATGGCATCATAATTTGAAGATGGTGAATAGCAAGACAGAGAGGGCAGGCTAGCTTCCCTGTTAGACCTCACACTTAACTTTGACATGGTCACTGCTTTCTAAAGCTGGTCCTGTTGGTTCATCTAGGGCCATTATTGATTCAACTAGCAAGATGACTAGGTGCTTAAGGACTGTGTCATTCTAGCCAGTCGTACAGATAAATATTTAAATACCACAATGATGTTGTTTAGTTGCTAAGTCGTATCTTAGTGACTGCCTATACTGTAGCCTGCCAGGCTCCTCTGTCCATGGCATTTCCCAGGCAAGAATACTGGAGTGGGTTGCCATTTCCTTCTCCAGGAGATCTTCCTGCCCCAGGGATCAAACTGTATCTCCTTGTTGGCTGGTGGTTCTTTACCACTGAGCCACCTTTGTTGTTCAGTTGCTCAGTCTTGTTTGACTCTTGCAGCTCCATGGTTTGCAGCAGGCCAGGCTTCCTTGTCCTTCACTGTCTTTCAGGGTTTGCTCAAACTCCTGTTCATTGGCGCCATCCAACTATCTCATCCTCTGTCACCCTCTTCTCCTCTTTCTGTCTTTCCCAGTATCAGTGTCTTTTCCAACCAGTTAGCTTTTTTGCATCAGGTGGCCAAAGTATTGGCACTTCAGCATCAGTCCTTCCAGTGAATATTCAGGATTTATATCCTTTAGCATTTACTGCTTTGATCTTCTTGCTGTCCAAGGGACTCTCAAGAGTTTTCCAGCGCCACAGTTGGAAAGCCTCAATTCTTTGGAGCTCAGCTTTCTTTATAGTCCAACTCTCATATCCTTACATGACTACTGGAAAAACCATAGCTTTTACTATATGACCCTTTGTCTCCTGGAAAGCCCAAAATAGTAGTTTTTAAGTTTGTCGTGAGATATTTCAGGGACACTGACTTCTGTTTATGGTTCAGTGTAATTTCCCCCAGTAGACAAATATACATGGAAAACTAATTATAATCTGAAGATTTCTTGATGAACATTGAATCAGCTCTTAGTTACCATTATCTGTAAGTTCTGGTGGTATGATACGTTCAGTTTTCCCATAGGAATATACTTGCCACTCAGACTAGATATTCATCAATTTTCAGAGCACCCTTTCTAGTAGACCACAATGCAGACAGATGGCCAGCTTTTGCTTTCTTGATTTCTTTCTCCTTTAGCAAAGTTTTTCTGCATTAGAGTTTAATAAAATTGCACTAATGTATGTCAAACAGCCCAATGTCTGGCAGACAATAAACGATAAGTGTAACAGTTGTTAAGTTCAGGTTACCTTGGTATACTTTTAATGTCAAAGACAATCTTTTGGGCCATTTCTTTGGCTTACTAATCAATCTCATCTTTCACATTTCTTTTCTCTCTTTTTTTGTTTTTTGTTTTTTGTTTTTTTTTTACAAACCCTTCTGTCGAGGGCTGACTTTCAATAGATCGCAGCGAGGGAGCTGCTCTGCTACGTACGAAACCCCGACCCAGAAGCAGGTCGTCTACGAATGGTTTAGCACCAGGTTCCCCACGAACGTGCGGTGCGTGATGGGCGAGGGGGCGGCCGCCTTTCCGGCCGCGCCCCGTGTCCCGGGACGAAGGGCTCTCTGCACCGGACCCCGTCATCTTTCACATTTCGAGTTACTTTTCATTGTTTAATTTCTTTTTCTTTTAACTCCTTAATTACATTTATCATTAGTGCGGAATCCATGAACTAATGAATTAGGCCAGTCCCTTTTGTTCTGTATGATTCTGCTATCGTTTTGTTGTTGCAATACTGACACTTTTAAACTTTAAAGTTTCTTATTCCAAAATACCCCATTCCCCACAGTTCTTCCATTTATAATGTGAATCTGTTGAAAGAGATAATCTTCAAGTTACTGCCGAGCTCTAGGATGTAGATCATTTTATATCTTATTTGAATAGATAATGTCAGTTGTAGGCCTTTCCATCTAATCAGTTTATCTTCATTTCAGATCTGCTTAAATTCTTTTTCATAAAGTTATTTTGAAAGTGGTCTGAATTCTTAGAATAGTAGGATGACCATAGGAGTTGGGAGGCATGGTTGGACAATCTAGGGGTAGAGGTACAATGGTGGTAAACTCAACAGTCAACAATGACGTTACGGATCTGGCAAATAGAGACTTGAAAAATCAAATTTTGTGTGTGAAAATGAGTACAGAAAGGAATAATTGAGGTCAGTTGATCTGTCACTCCAGCAACAATTGTCAGCTTTCTCCTCTCCATCATTCTGGGGATAAGTTATTCTTTTAAAAATGACAAAATAGGTTTAGGGAAATTGGAGAGATTGCCATAGCTCTTTCCAGTGTTTGTAAAAATACAGATTATGGTGCATTTTTGAAGCCGGTGGTCTCATGATACACATTTTAGGACAGTCACAAATAGAAAACATTGCAGGAATTCATTTAAAAAAATGGATAGGCCATTTCAGACTGCAGTTAATCAGGGAAGGCTTATTAGAATGGCTGAGGGTCTTGAGCATTTGAATACATGAGACGGGGGAGAGAACATTATATGTTAGGGAAGTGGAGAGTCAAGTGGTTTGATGCAAAATTTCTTAAATATGATACATGAAAGAGAATTGAGGCACTGCTTGTCAAATGATATCATTTACTCCAGAGTTATGAGCCCCATGCCATTTCCGTTCATCATGTAACTGGATAAAACTGTTGATGTCTCTTGGTACATCAGGCTTCACATTTTCATGTGCTCTCTCATGTCACCACACATTCCATTTTAGACTCTTTGGAAACTGGAAAGTCTGTCAACATCTTCAAAATAATCTCTCTCCCCTACTGTCTGATAATTACTCAAATGGCAGAAAAAGTTTGATAGCACTCTGAGGTCAGATGTGCACCTGTGACGTCAGGCATGCATCATGGTTCTCCTCTGATGAGGAAGAGATAGCCACATGTCATTGTGCCTCATTATTCCATGTCAGCAGCTCTTACCACCTTTCCAGAGGTATTGCCAAGAGATGGGAACAGAATATGATGTTTTTCTCTACTAGACAGAAATTTGCTGCCTTTCCAGAGGTCTTAATTGAAATTGAAGGCAGAGGAAATAATGGGACTTGACTTTGGCTTGAAACTCTGGGAGGAATTTAGTGTTCTAGTACACAGGCTGCCTTAATCTGACAAAGCATTCTATGGAATTCGGCTTTGGTTCTGTGTACCTTTGTGAGTCAAGGAATTCAACACTTATGGCCATGGAGAATAAAGTTACAATTGATTATCAAAGGTTATCTATGTGTTACTATGTCAAAGACCATATTAGAATTTCAAATCAAGCCAGGTTTTTACTGAGATTTACTACTGAGCTGTTAAAAATTTTAAATTTCTTTCAGGAAGTCACTATTTTTCCTGCAAGAAAAGATGAAGGAGGGATTCCTTTCTTTGTAAATATTGCTTTTTGTATATTGCTTATGTTCAGTAAATCAGTTTCTAGTGCAGTGAAGTTTTTGGTGCATGTATGCATTTCTGTGCATGCTTCTGGAAGACAAAGTCCATGTCTAATCAGAATCTCACTAGTCTTTGACTCCCCTGAAAGGTTAAGAACTAATAACTTCGCTAGTGTGGAAACAATGGGATGCTCTGGATGAATTTGAGCAAAGGAATGACAGGAAATTAGAAAGCTCATCTGAAGAATAATGAGATGAAAAGCTTTGGCAGGACTGAAGGGTTATTTAGGGATTCAGGTTAGCCTTAGGGTTGGAGTTTTCTGAATAATCTGAAGGTAATTTTCTAGATAGAGGTTTTCAAAGAAGGAATCTCAAGTTATCTTTTTTTTTTTTTTTGTCTGAGCACAGTGCTTGAGACATAACAGACACTCGAAAATGTTGAATTGAAATTGCTGTACAACACACCAAATGAAAGTTGGATGATAGCATCAAAAATAAATGTTCTTCTGTCTTATCTGCATTTAATCCTGCTCTGTTATCATTTGGTGTAAAGTAAGATTTTTAGAGAGATACTGCTTTATAAAAAGTTCATACACACTTTTTGTTCAGCAGTTGGTTAACACAAATTTTTGGCCACTTAGTATTTGTTCTTTCTGTATGTTTTATTTCTGATAATTTTTTAAAAAAATTTTACAAAAATGAATGTCTCTAGACATGATTGTTTTATCCTATACCTACCTACAGAGGGAAGGAAACTTGCAGGGTGGTGTGGTTCATTAGATCATCCTTTGGTTAAGCAACATTCCAATAAACATCTAAGCTTGGATTTATGAAAATCCAAAATTACAGGAAAATTAAGGAAAATCTCAATTCCGAGGTCCCTTTGGCCTAAAATATTGACATTTATGTGTCAATGGATCTTCTATCAGTTTAATAACAAAGCCTTATATCACCTGAGAGATTCCCTTGGTGTTAGTTAAAAAACTTAAATTTGTTATGACTGGAAGACCAAAATATAAGGTTTTGACTAGTTTATTGTAATACTTAAGTTTTGCTCCCACTAAGTTCCTTCAAGTTGAGCAAATTATTGAATACATTGTTTAAAAATTGGTATTATCTAAAACATTTGTTCCAAAAGTGTGGTAACTTTTTTTTTTCTTCAGCAATCCTTGTGTTCCCAAGTCTATGGAGATTACAAATCAAATTAGGTTCATTAGAAGCTCAGAAAGTTTTTTTCACCTGAAGTAGGAATACTTAATAGAGTAAAGGTATGACTTCACAGAAGACAGTGGTTTTGATTCACTGCATAATGTTTAAGGCATAAACTGCTCTGAAATAATTGTGATCTACTCAGAACTTTTGAGGAGGATACATTACTTCTGTGAAATCATTCATTCATTCTTAAAATCTTTTGATGTCCATCACTTTGCTACACTGTGAAACATAATTTTGAATTGGTAGAAAGAATGGGTACATAAGAATAAACTAAGTGCCTTTTATTAGGTTACTTGAATTTTTTATTATAAAGATACAATTTGGGAAATATGTAAAGATGACCTGTAGCCTCATCGCCTGAAGATAACCACTTAACAGTTTGGAGTGTTTTCATTATTTTATACATGTATGGTGTGTCGTGTATGTATCCACATGTACACACATATGTATACACCCATTCCCACACACCACAAATGAGGATTAAGCTATTTTTAAATTCTATCCAGTATACCTTTCCATGTGAATAAGTACTATATCCCGGTATTCTTTTAATAACAGGTTAGTATCAACTCTTAGAGATGGCTGGATGGCATCACCGACTTGATAGACTTGAGTTTGAGTGAACTCCGGGAGTTGGTGATGGACAGGGAGGCCTGGCGTGCTGCAATTCATGGGGTCACAAAGAGTCAGACACGACTGAGCGACTGAACTGAACTGAATCAACCCTTAAGACTTTAATCTTACTGTTGGTTATAGGACAGTCCCAGTTTTTCTTTAAATTGCTGTTTCATTTTGCCTGTTTTTTGCTATTATAGATACTGCAGTGAATACCCCGTATGAAAATTTTGCATGTATTCATAGTTATTCCTTAAGGGAAAACTCTGGGTCAAAAGAATTTAAGAGTTTTGATACCCTTTCCTAAATAACTAAGATCATGTTTAATGACACTTCAGTTGGATGCTGCCTTCCCATGATGAACACAGGTTTATCTCCTGTGTCTACGACAAACAACCTGTTGGGCGGAAATGGCATCGCGCTGAGTTGGGGTTGGCGGCTCCTTGTATTAGCGGGCAGGCGCCGGCGCTTTCGGCCTGTTTCTAACCGGCGTGTCTTTGTCTCTCTCCCTGGGGATCGCTGCCGTCCGTGCGGGCCGAAGCCTCGGGAAGCCGTCGCCCCGCAGCGCCGCCGCCCTGCGCCCGGCCGCCCCGGGGAGCCGCTGCCCGCCCGCGGGCGCCGATCACCCCGTGCTTTCCCGACCTCTGTCCCACGCAGCCCCTCAGGAGGACCGTGTGCCTTAGGGCTGGCGGGTGCGAGGGCTTCCTCATCCCGTCTGCCATAATCCCCGCTTGAGAATCTTGCCACCGGAGAGTACCATCCTCTTCCCTCCTAATTTGTCGAGTTCCTAGTCATTTACCTTCATTATTAGTTCTTCAAGACTAGCTCCCATTTTAATCTTCTTTACCTCAAATTCCATCATCACAGGCTGGTGACCCGCGCTGTCCAGAGTCGTGTGACCCGTACTGTGTTAAACTTGAATTCCAACCTCCAGTCCTCTCCTTGTAACTTCATACCCAATGACCATTCCTCTCCGAATCAGCCCTTGCTCCCAGGTTCTAGTTTGCCATCCCAGGGCATCCTCTACTGGGTTTGCACCGAGGTTGGTGCGTCTCCTGGGCTGCTTAGTCTGTGACTGAGCAGAGTTGGGGTGAGACGCCAGACTCCTCCAACGAGCAGCTTCGGTCTGCGTACTCCTCAGCAGCCTGACTGAAACTTTCTTAGAACGAGCTACATGAGCCTAAGGCTCTTCTTGCCCAACCTCCCTCTCTTTTTCTAGGTGTCAGACTTGCATTATGGTATGAAGACCGCGCCCTGCTCCTGATTCTTTCCCTCTTTGCTTCACAGATGTCCCCTCAATAAAAGTCTTCTAAGTTACACCCTGCCTCCGTGTCTGCTTCTAGAAGTGGTGGTTGTTATTTAGGCACTAGGTCATGTCTGACTCTCTGTGACCCCAGGGACTGGAGCATGTCAGGCTTCCATGTCCTTCACTATCTCCCAGAGTTTGCTCAAAGTCATGTCCATTGAGTCTGTGATGCCATCCAACCATCTCATCTTCTGTCACCCTTCTCCTCCTTCCCTCAATCTTTCCCAGCTTCTAGGAGGACCTGAAGGAGGACCTGAGCTAACACCTTATCAGTCATTCCACTCTGATCACCATCTTCCTATCAGCCTGGATCCCTTGTTCACTGACAATTCATTAACTTCATTTTCCCCACTATTTATCTGTCCTTGTCACTTTCTTGTCTAGCCTAGTCCTGTGACCCAACATTATTATCATCCTTGAAACTTTAATTTTTTTCAATTTACTTTCCTGGTAAAATTTCACCTCTGAATGAACCTTACTGTCTGCCTTCCATTGGCCTGACTGGGACAGCTGGACATTTTCTTTAAGGAAATCACAGTTTTACTTTGAATCCTTTATCTCAAACCTCAAATTGGTGCTATTGTCCCTACTATAGTTTCAGTTTCCCACTTGTGTTTATACCTTTTTGCCTCTCCTCAAAATTTCCCAATCTCCTCCTCCCTGTTTACTTTAAATTTCCCTTGAAAAATAGATGTTACATACAAACTTTATCTTCCCAGCACAAGACCCTCCACTCCCAACCCAGCTGCCTTGGTAACCACCAACTTCCTTTTTGTGACTATGAAGGAAGTTTCAAAGGCCACGTCCTCCTCTTGGACTTTGGATCTCAATCCTTCCTGCCTTTACAAGGACTTTTTCCCTTAGGCTTTCCCTTTTCTTCCGTATGTCAATTTCTGTCTTGAATGAATCATTCTCATGAGCCTGTAAACAGGCTCCAGTATTCTTAACCAAACCTTCCCTCAGGCACATCTTTTCCATCTATTAGCCATTTCTCAGCTCTCCATGACCAAACTTCTTAAAGGAATTATTCTATAGATTGTGTTCATTTTCTGATATTCTGTTCACTTTCAGAGTGTGACACCCCCACCCCCACTCCTGAAAGTGCCCAGTTAAAGCCGCCACCCACTTCCATATTGTTCAGTCGTTAAGTCATGTCTGACCCTTTGTGACCCTATGGACTGCAGCAGCCAGGCTTCCCTGTCCTTCACCATCACCCGGAGTTGCCATATTACCCTATCCAAAAGGATATTTTCCTGTCTTCACTTTGACCACTCCCTGCTTCTTTAAAGGTTCTTTCATATTCAAGACTATTCTGTCCAGATTTTCTTCCTGCTTCACTGTTTGCTCCTAATGCTGTATTTCCTGCCTAACTTTGAAAAGTTGATGGTTTTTGTTTTTTTAAAACCTCCACTGTGTCCCTTTTTTCTTTCTATGTTCTTTCCCAGGAGGATCTTATCAATTGCCATGAATTTAAGTACTGGCTTTATGCTAATAAGTTACAAATCTATGATTCCTACTTTGATCTTTCCTCCTAAGTTTTAGACTCACATGTCTAGTTGCTTGCTTAATTAATATCTTCCTTTGATTGACTCAGATCTTTCAAACTTAACATTTCCAAAATCTAATTCCTCATTCTCACCCCAAACCTGTTTCCCCTGTTACAGTGAGGAGCACCACCATACAACAAATCTCTCAAGCTAGAAACCTATGTGTCGTGCTTGGTTCTTTTCATCTCTCCCATACATCAAGTAGACCAGCATAATACAACCATTTTGTCCCCCAAATGTATGTCTTCTTTTCATTTTCAGTGCCATCACTTAAGTCTAATTACTGTTTGTTCTCACCTGATTATTGTGACAGCCAGACTACCTGTTCTCTCTACTTTCACTCGTGACCCATGACCCATGAAATACATTCTTCATAGAGTGGTGACAGTGACTTAACTCCTCAATTGAATTGAGTAAATTGTAAGATAAAATCTAAACCCTTTATCATGACTCACAGAGTCCTGCACAATCTGACCCCTACCTATCTCTCCAACCCTATCTATGCTCCTCTCTCTTATTGCCCACCGTGATGTAGCCACGCTGGTTCCTCCAACATGCTTTTCTGCCCCACAGGGGCTTAGTGAAAGTGAAAGTCGCTCTGTTGTGTCTGACTCTTTGTGATCCCGTGGCCTATAGAGTCCATGGAATTCTCCAGGCCAGAATACTGGAGTGGGTAGCCTTTCCCTTCTCCAGAGGATCTTCCCAACCGAGGGATCAAACCCAGGTCTGTATCGCAGGTGGTTTCTTTACCATCTGAGCCACAAGGGAAGCCCCAGGGGATTAGTAAATACTGTTATCTCTGCCAGGCTCCTCTCCTTGGTTAGCCTCTCCCCAACAACAACCCTTAGATAACTCCTTAAATATAACATCTTTAAAAAGGCCTGCCCAGAGAATTGTATGCAAATAGTGCTCACCTCTCTCCTCCCATTGTTTTCTCACTTTTTTGTTTCTTTGATTCCTTATCTCGATTTGTACAATTATTTGTTTATTTACTTTTTGTGTCTATGTTTCCCATACTGGAATGAATGAAAGAGACTGTGTCTGGATGTCTAGATTCTTCAACATTGTGTTTCTAGCCTGAAGCACAATACCTGGCACATATTAATTAGGTGAACAATAAATATCTGTTGAATAAATGAACACATTTGCCAATTTTTCTGTTGGGAGTTCATTTTTTACTGATTTGTAAAAACTCTTTATATATTTAAATCACTAACCATTTGTTTATTCAATATGTTGCCGATATTTTGCCCCTTGTCTTATATGTACCAATTTAATTTGTAGTATCTTTGATATACAGAATTGTTACATTTTTAATTTAGGTAAATCTATTTGTCCTTTCAAGATTTCTGCTTTTGGTGATATGTTTGAAAAAGTCTTTTCCAGCTCAATGTTATATAAATATTTGTCTATTTCTTTCTTCAATTTTTTTAGATTTAAATCTTTATTCCAAATGGAATTTATTTTTTGATATAGATGTGATTAAGGCTCTAAATATTTATTTTGTTGTTGCATCATCACTTATTGAAAACTCCCTCTTCTACTGTTTTGAAAATTCTACATTTATCAAAAATTAAATTCTTACATATACTTTGAATGGTCTCTGGATTTATTATTATTTACCTGCTTGTTTTTTTTGGGGGGGTATCCTTCTATATTCCTGAACCATGTTTTAATTATTGTCATTTTGTAATTTGCTTTATTGTGTGATTAACTTTTTAATGGAGTAAGCATTATTCTTCTTATTCAAAATATTTTCAGCTATATTTGTGCTTTTATTCTTCCAGATAAACTTTAGTTATTGTTTGCTCAGTTACCAAAAGAAACTGGCATTTTATTTAGAATTGCTTTAATCTTATAGATTAATTAGGGGAAAATGCCCATTATTGTAATAGTTATTTTGCCATTCAGGAACTTGTCACATGTCAGGATTATTGAAAGCTTCCTATACATTTTTTCAGCAATTTTGTAGGTGGTGCGTGTTTCTCGTTAATTGTATCATTAGATATTTTATGTCTTTGTTGGGATCATTTTCCTGTTATGTTTTATAATTGGTTGCTCCTTGTTGGGTCAGCCTATTGATTTCTGTAATTGGTAATTTTTCTGTACTCTTTCATTAATTTTTCTAGTTGATTCTCTTCTAAGTAGACAATCACTTGAAGTATACTTAATAGTGATTTTCTCTCTTTATAATATTAATACCTCACATGTTATATGATGGTATTAATGTTAATTTTGTTCTTATTCCTGACTTTTGAGGAATACCAGTAATATTTCACCAGCTTTTAATGTTAGCTGTTTGATTGAAATAAAGGTCTTTATCAGGCTAAAGAAGTGGTTTCCTGGTTCAAGCATTCTAAGCATTTTGTTGGAAGTTGTTGCTGAATTATATTAAATGTATTTGGGCAACAAGAGATGATCATGTGGCCTATTGTTATAATAAATTACATTAATAGATTTTCTTAAGATTGGATTATTTCTGTATGAGATGTATCCTGTTTCATCATTGTGGGTTTGTTTTCATCTTTCAGTATAGTACTGTTGAATTAAGCTCCTTACATTTTAATTAGAATAATTGCATTTATATTCACAAATATGTTTGGACTATAGCTTGGCATTTTAAAATTGTGTCTTAAATAGCTTCAAAAAAGTCTTGTTCCGTGCTCTAGATTAGTATAGAGTGTAGGAATCTATTCTTTGAAGATTTGGAGGAACTTACTACCAGTGTTTAGGCCTCAAGCTTTTTTCAGGGTAAGTGAGTGGAAGATAACTCTTAAAAATTTTAAGTTTTCTTCTATGGTTTTGGCTTAGACAGGTTAACTACTATTTCTTATCAAATTTAAAAAATAGCAACTTTAAAGCAAATCATGCATTTTAATAGAATTTAACAGTTTACCAGTCTTCTACATATAATCTTATGCTTGAAAATATTTTTCTCTGTATTTATAGCTCTTTTCTCATTTCTAATCTTTCTAGTTGTGTTTTCTTTCTTTTATTAGACTTGATGGTCTTCTAAAGGAACCAACGTTTAATTATTTTTTCTATTTTCAACATCATTAGTATAACTTTTAATCTTTTAAAATTCCTTCTTTATTCTTAAGTTTATTTTGTTGTTTTCAGAATGTTTCTTTTTAATTAATGACTTAGTTCATTAATTTTTATTTCTTTCTTATTTAATAATAGGACACATAAGGCTGTACATTTACCTCTGAACACAGCTTTGACTGCATCCTAAAGGTTTTGGTAATAGTTCTTAATTGTTGCTATTTTTAAAATAAAGATTTATAATTGTTGTTTTTATTTTGTTTTGACTGGTGTTATTTAGGATAGTGTTGTGAGGCTTTGTTATTGTTAACCCTGATTTTTTAAAATAAAGAATAAATTTATTAATATTTATGTTGCTAATTCATTAAAAAGGCAATTTGTTTTGAAAAAGTGAAATTATCCTTGAAGTTGAGTTATCTCAAGTTATATGCAAGCATTATCTAGAGTTCTTTGTTATCCTACTAATTGCACTGACCAGTGGTGACTATACTAGCTCCTGACGACAGAGATTTGGTATGCCATTAGAGTCAATAATTTACTGGAACTATGATTTATATATAATATCCTATTTGTTCATGTAAAAGGCAAAAAGAGCTTTAATCATGTTTATCACCTCAAAAATCCTCAGGTAATATGAAACTTAAATGATTATCTAAAAATTAGAAAAATTCATTATCAAAGTTTATGAAATCAGGAAGGATCTGAGAATTGTGAACAAGGAGTTTTAAAATTTTGGCATTGGAACAAGTTTTCTTTTAGATTTGGAAAGATTGGTTTTAAAAATATTTATTTTTATACTTACAAATGTAATTCATATACATTAAATAAAATAAAGATCACCTATAACTCTGTCACTCAGTAAAACACTGTTAACATTTTGTTATATTTTCTTCTAGGATTGTTTCTGTATATCCCTCTTTCATTCTTTCTTCCGTTGGATAGAATTGGGCTCATATTCTTTTGCATCCTGGTTTTGTTTTTTAGTTATTATTTGTTAGCATTTCCCAATGCTTTAAGGAAGTGGAAATGGTTAGGAATTAATTTATTTCAGTATTAGTAACATAAGGATTGGGCTCTTCTTGCTGTGGTTTCTACTGCCCAGACTACTTGCTTTCTAAGCCTGGTTCTTAAAGAGTCGCCTAATAATCTTCCATTTAATTCTTTTATTTCTGTCATTGGCACTCAAGAACGCTGACTGATATAGTGATTTCCTTTTATTTGATTCATAGCATTTTCAGAATCCTAGAGCCAAGAAATATGCATGTGTGTACAGGTGTGCACACAAATGCACACACACCTAGGCACACACACACCTATGTAAGTTTACTTGCTTATTTTGGATTCACAGACCACATTCTTATATTAAAGCTTCTGAGAAGTTCTGCATTAAAATTTTGCTTTAAACTCTGCATTTCAAATATTTCATTACAGAATACTGTACTTTTTTCTAGTAGAACTGATAATTTCTTAAAACTTCAGGAAGCACTGATTTTGTTTATTAACTTAGCAGCAGCTTGATGGCCCTTTCTCTTGGTTTCCGTTTGTCAGTATTAGTTGAATTAATACTGATTTAGCATATCGAATAAGTTTCTTTTCTGGAGCCTCTTCTTGTGTGCTGAGAAGTTAGTTCCATCAATACCTAACAATTTGATTTCAAAATTACCATCAGACCGAGGTAAGAGAGACCATTGCTTTGGGACCCACTCTTTACATGGCCCTGCTCTGGCCCTCTTTCAGTCACTTTTGAAGAGTCTTGAGCACTCTTCTTTCTATTGCATTCTGGGTGCCTGGGACCCAGGATTCTCAATCTAAACAGCCTCAGCTTCTGGAGCCTCTTCTAGTCCATCCTATCATGCCACTTGAGTTCTCTTAGGCCTAAAGGATGGCGAAAAGGTGGCCATTTGAAGGGTGTGACAGCTTGGTTCTGCAGACAGGAGTCCACATCAGTGTATGTGGGGCCCCTCACAGTGTGGGATGCAGCTGGGGTATGGTATAAGGACCAATTATGATTAGGCTACCATGTTCCAGTATGGGACACTGAGGAATCCAAGGATTCTTAACTTGAATGTAGGCTTCTAGGAAATTATGAGGGCATATATGTGAGCATAGAGCAATAGAAGTCATGTAATAGTTTGTTGGCTTGGTTTGTAACTTTGAAAATATTTGGATGTAGGATACTTCTACTTTTCTCTTGTCCTGGCCCTGTGAATATTAGGAGTGAGATTGGTGCTCAGATGGCTAGAAGCAAAAGTTACAATCCTGGGGGCAGTGGCACTTGGAAAGTCTTGGGACCTCAGAGGAAAGTGGCAGGAGGGTGACATTTGGTGATAGAACCCAGGGAGGTATGATATATATATACATATATATATAGTTAGATAAATAGATAGATATACACATATATATAGATAGATAGGTAGATAGATGTTAGGTTGATAGATAGATAAAACCTGGCTTCCCTGGTGGCTCAGATGATAAAGAATCTGCCTGTTTGGCAAGAGACCTGGGTTCGATCACTGGGTTGGAAAGATCCCCTGGAGAAGGGAATGGCAGCCCACTCCAGTATTCTTACCTGGGAAATCCCATGGACAGAAGAGTCTGATGGGCTTCAGTCCATGGGATGGCAAAGAGTTGGAGACAACTGAATGAGTTTCACTTTTCACTAGGACCTCATGGAGCCTGAAAGTTTAGTATGAAGCAACAGAGCCTTCTGTATTTGAATGAAATACAAATTAGAGGATGAGTGTCTCAGCAGTGGCCTTGGGTCACAATGAGTTAAAGACTAGAGTCCAAGTCCTAGGCTTTCCAGAGGCCTCCAGAATTTTGTACACTAAGAGCCTTGCAAAAACATGACTGATTTCCTGCCCCCGCCCCCCTCCCAACCGCTGCCACACTAGTGAGTGAAAAGTTCAGAATCAGATTGAATTTTACTTAGAAAACTAAAGTCATAGTACCATCTCTTATACGTGAATGTGGTGGTATGAGTCACACTACTGCAGTATGTGCAAAACGGTACAGAAAGAAGCATGAACTGTCTTGGAAGTGTAAAACAGAGGAACCTCCCTTGGTCTGGAAGTTCAGATTAAGTTCTTGGAAGGAGTAAAATTTAGCTGAGCAATGGACAGTGAGCAGAGTTTTCAGGGACAGCATTCAAGGCAGTGGGGAAAAGGGCATTGCAAACAGGAGGGAAGGCTGTATAGGGAGGTTGGAAGTTGGAGAGGACACGATGAATTAGCATTGAATAAAGTTCTGTGTGGTGTGGGAGTTGAAAGCAAGAAGGACACTGTAAACAGAAAAGACAGGAGAGGAATTCCGAGGCCTGATCACACAGAGCTCTCTCAACCATGTTGTGAACTTCAGGAAAACAGCAGACCGTGGTTTCTATCTTCAATGAACTCGAGGTCTAGTGGAGAATAAAGTCTAGTAAAACAATAATTAAAAGCAAAGATGTAGTGTGAAGGTGTTCATCACTTCAGTCAGTTCAGTCGCTCAGTCGTGACCGACTCTGCAACCCCATGAATCGCAGCACGCCAGGCCTCCCTGTCCATNTGTACAGGGAGGCCTGGCGTGCTGCGATTCATGGGGTCGCAAAGAGTCGGACATGACTGAGCGACTGAACTGAACTGAAGAATCTTTTGAATAATCCTGTCATCTTAAAGTTTAGGAGTGGGTCTGATAAGATCTTTCTATCGTTAGTTCTAATCCTATCATCTTAAAATGTAAACTGTGGGGGTGGGTCTGGTAAGACCTTTACAACCTTGAGTTACTCTTTTGATTTACTGTAATAACCAATTGAAAAATTATATAGCTCTCTTGCTCATGGGGCACTCTCCATCCCTCTTCTGATGTCTATGTCAGAAGCTTTCTCTGTCCCCTTTTCACTGTAATAAAACTGCTACCCCAAAGCTCTTGAGTGATCAAGGCTTGTCCCTGGTCCCGAAGCTAAATCTGCTTCTTTAGAGATCACATTCACTGTAAGCTATCATTATGCCCAACAGTTTTTAAGGCTATATTATTATTTCATTTTCTAGGTTAGGAAAATGAGGCTCTGGGACCTTACATGACTGGCCCAAGGCAACACAGTCAGCAAGTAGGGTTTGAATCCAGGGCTGTCTGCTTCCAAAGCCTGTGATCATTTCACTGTTTATGTGGCCTTGAATGACCCAAATGGGCCAACCGTATTCCAGATTCCAGTGCATAGTGATATTTTAGCACAACTTTGGAAAAACATTAATTTCCCTGTTTCTACTTGGTTCATGAAATTCATGTTAGTTGTGTTCTTTCTGTTAGTGGTATTGGGCTTCCGGGTGGCTCAGTAATAAAGAATCTGTCTGCCTATGCAGGAGACCTGGGTTCAGTCCCTGGGCGGGGAAGATCCCCTGGAGAAGGAAATGGCAACCCACTGCAGTATTCTTGCCTGGGAAATCCTATGGACAGGGCAGTCTGGTGGGCTACAGTCCATGGGCTTGCAAAGAGTTGGACATGACTGAGCGACTAAACAACAACAACGTTAGTGGTGTTACCTGCTCATGCTCCCAGACCTCCTCATGAACTCTTATCCTTTAAATACTATCTAGCCTCCATTCACAGCAGACTGTCACACCAAACAGGTCTAAGGGAGCTTCTAGAAACTTCACCCAAGAAATCTAGTAACACTTCTTTTTGGGTTTGTTTTTTAATTAGGCCACTTATGTTTCTATATTAATGGCTAGACTTCCTTCAATAATACCTCTTACACAATAATACCTATTGTATAACAGTACCTATTACACAATACCTATTACAGAACAATACTTTTAAATATTTTTAGTTACTTCATTCAGTTCAGTCTCTCAGTCGTGTATGACTCTTCGTGACTGCAGCATGCCAGGCTTCCCTGTCCATCACCAACTCCCGGAGCTTACTCAACACATGTCCATTGATCAGTGATGTCATCCAATCATCTCATCCTCTGTCATCCCCTTCTTCTCCTGCCCTCAATCTTTCCCAGCATCAGGGTCTTTTCCAATGAGTCAGTTCTTCACATCAGGTGGCCAAAGTATTGGAGTTTCAGCTTCAGCATCAGTCCTTTCAACAAATATTCAGGACTGATTTCCTTTAAGATTGCCTGGTTAGATCTGCTTGCAGTAAAAGGGACTCTTAAGAATCTTCTTTAACACCAGTTCAAAGCATCAGTTCTTTGGCGCTCAGCTTTCTTTATAGTCCAACTCTCTCATGCATACATGACTACAGGAAAAACCATAGCTTTGATTAGGTGGACGTTTGTCAGCAAAGCAATGTCTCTGCTTTCTAAAATGCATCTAGGTTGGTCATAGCTTTTCTTCAAAGGAGCAAGCATCTTTGCTGGCTGCTGTCACCATCTGCAGTGATTTTGGAACCCCCAAAATATAAAGTCTTCCACTGTTTTCACTGTGTCCCCATCTATTTGCCTTGAAGTGATGGGACCGGATGCCATGATCTTAGTTTTCTGAATGTTGAGCTTTAAGCCAACTTTTTCACTCTCCTCTTTCACTTTTATCAAGAAGCTCTTTAGTTCCTCTTCACTTTCTGCTATAAGGGTGGTGTCATTTCTAATGGTGTTCTCTGCATATAATTAAATAAGCAGGGTGACAATATACAGCCTTGACATACTCCTTTCCTGATTTGGAACCAGTCTGTTGTTCCATGTCCAGTTCTAACTGTTGCTTCTTGACCTGCATACAGATTTTTCAGGAGGCAGGTCAGGGGGTCTGGTGTTCCCATCTCTTGAAGAATTTTCCAGTTTGTTGTGATCAACACAGTCTAAAGCTTTGGTTTAATCAATAAAGCAGAAGTAGATGTTTCTCTGGAATTCTCATGCTTTTTCTGTGATCCAACGGATGTTGACAATTTGATCTCTGGTTCCTCTGCCTTTTCTAAATCCAGTTTGAACATCTGGAAGTTCTTGGTTCATATACTGTTTAAGCCTGGCTTGGAGAATTTTGAGTATTACTTTGCTAGAGTGTGATATGAGTGCAATTGTGCAGTAGTTTAAACATTCTTTGGCATTGCCTTTCTTAGGGATTGGAATGGGAACTGACCTTTTCTAGTCCTGTGGCCACTGCTGAGTTTTGCAAATTTGCAGGCCTATTGAGTGCAGTACTTTCACAGCATCATTTTAGGATTTGAAATAGCTCAACTGGAATTTCATCACCTCCACTAGCTTTGTTTGTAGTGATGCTTCCTAAGGCCCACTTGACTTTGCACTCCAGGATGTCTGGTTCTTGGTGAGTGATCACATCATCATGGCTATCTGGATCTTGAAGACCTTTTTTGTATAGTTTTTCTGTGTATTCTTGCCACCTCTTGTTAATACCTTCTGCTTCTATTAGGTCCATACCATTTCTGTCCTTTATTGAGTCCATCTTTGCATGAAATGTTCCACTGGTATCTCTAATTTTCTTGAAGAGATCTCTAGTCTTTCCCATTCTATTGTTTTCCTCTATTTCTTTGCACTGATTACTGAGGAAGGCTTTTTATCTCTCCTTGCTATTCTTTGGAACTCTACATTCAAGTAGGTTTATCTTTCCTTTTCTCTTTTGGCTTTTGTTTCTCTTCTTTTCACAGCTATTTGTAATGCCTCCTCAGACAACCATTTGCCTTTTTGCATTTCTTTTTCTTGGAGATGGTCTTGATCACTGCCTCCTGTACAATGTCAGGAACCTCCATCCATAGTTCTTCAGGCACTTGTCTATCAGATTTAATCCCTTGAATCTATTTGTCATTTTCACTGTTTCTTCAGGGAAGCATTTATTAATCCCCCTTTACTAACCTTTCATTCTTATCAATTTTTATCACCAGCAAATGGTTGGGTCTGAAATATTACATCATAAAGGACACATACTTAGAATGCACAGAGAACAAATGCTATCCACATAAAGAAACTCTGATGATATCTTGTTTATTATTTTCTTTGATAATATCTTTTAAAATAGATTGATAACTACTTGATTATCATTTGATAATAATATTATCAGAAGGTAAGTAACCTTTGATCTCATTTATGTGCTATCTATGTAAATGAACTTGTTAATATCTTTTAACTAGGCAGTTGTGGACTTCCCTGGTGGCTCAGAGGTTAAAGTGTCTGCCTCCAATGCAGGAGACCCGGGTTCGATCCCTGGGTCAGGAAGATCCCCTGGAGAAGGAAATGGCAACCCACTCCAGTATTCTTGCCTGGAGAATCTCATGGACGGAGAAGCCTGGTAGGCTACAGTCCACGGGGTCGCAAAGAGTCGGACACGACTGAGCCACTTCACTTCACTTCAGGCAGTTGTAGGGGGCAGTGTCTCCAGAGACATTTGTTAAAGCAAATGATAAATTGTTAGTTTTTTGATGCATGATCTGTAAGTTTAATTTATTTGTTCATTCATCATTTCATTCGTTCAGTTGGTTATTTTGTTTTCAAGAGGCAATCATGGTCTGAAATATTGTCCAGCAATATAATGCAAACTTTATTTAGGAGAGCAAGCAAAATGTTAGGGCTTTTCTGTTTTTTTTTTCTTGGCCACATTGTGCAGCTTTCAGGATCTTAGTTCCTTGACCAGGGATCAAACCCAGGTCCCCAGGTGGAAGCATGGAGTCCTAACCACTGCACTCAAGAGTGCAGGCTCAGTGGTCTGGCCCATGGGCTTAGCTGTTCCACCACATGTGGGATCTTCCCAGACCAGGGATAGAACCTATGTCTCCTGCATTGAAAGGCAAATACTTTACCACTGAGCCACCAGGGAAACTCCTAAAATCTATTTTTAAAACTGAAAATTGAATGACTAACATGCTTCTTAAAGTATATATTAGGGAGTGAAAGTCTTGTTTTCTGACAAGAAGGCCAATCCCTACACAGTGTTCCACAGAGCAATAGGGTATCCATAATAAACCATTTCATTAAAAAAATGTGAAATACTTGCATTGCCTGTTGCTTAATTTAAATAACAACATATGGCTATAGTCCGTCTTGAACACATGGATGGGAAGTAATTTTAGCACATTACTATTCACGATTTTTTCTTGCAACAGAAGGAAAGAACGTCTGGTCTTAGGTTCATAAACGTGAGGACCTAAAGCAGGGCCAAGTCCCCTTACATGTTTCTCCACATTTTCCCCCACTCCATCCTCTGACGCTTCGCTAGCAAAGCCCCATAACACAGAGGCTTCCTTCTATAGCTGCCTCCACAACAGGAAATAAAAATTCAGAAAGAACCCATGGTTCTTGCTCTTCCTGTCCATCTGCTTCGTAATAGAATTATGGAATCAATTGGCTCTGAATTTGTAATGTTCTGGACAGAAACATCTTCAATCTTCTTATCACTCTCCATTCCCTACCCAAAGTCTTTTAGAATATGGTATTGAGCTGAGAACTTGAAAGGCACATTTTAACTTCATGTTTAATTTGAAATGGAGTATTGACCTGTCTTCTGTTCTTTCCTTCATATCAGCAAGTAAACTATTTGTTATCTTATGGAGAGATACTTTGGGACTCTGTTCAGCCATTCCTTGGTGTCCATGAGTATTGACAGGACTCCAGCAGACACTGAATTTCGAGGATCCTCAGGTCCTTAATGAACGGTGTAGTATTTGCATATAATCAATGCACATCCTTCCATATACTTTGAATTGTCTCTAGATTACCTATGATACCTTAGCAATGTAAATACCATGTAAATACTTGTAAGTATAATGTAAATAGTTGCCAGTATGCAGCAAATCCAAGTTTTGCTTTCTGGATTTTTTTTTTTTTCAAGTATTTTCCATCTGTGGTTGGTTGAATCCACACAGGTAGAACCCAAGGATACGGAAGGCTGATTGTAATGATCCTGTCTTTCATCAGATCTTGAAAAATTAATTTATCTTTGGCTATGCTGGGATTTTGTTGATGAGCATGGGTTTCTCTAGTTGTGGCGAGGAGGGGTAGTTGCAACAACAACTGCTGTTTGTTGCAGTGCGCTGGCTTCTCGTTACGGTGGCTTCTCTTGTTGTGGACCACAGACTCTAGAGTGCACAGGCTCAGTAGTTGTGGCGCACGGAGTTTAGTTGCCCCATGGCACGTGGAATCTTTCTGGACCAGGGATCAAACCCGTAGGTGTATTCTTAACCACTGGACCATCAGGGGAGTCAATCTCATCAGATTTTTCAGCCACAGATTGATGGATGATTCTTATCTGAAACAATTATTACTGTGGTATCTACCAAACAGACTTCATCCAACATTTATTTGTTGGAAATCTACAGTCATGAAGAGATTTCTCTCTACTCGTTTACTCAGATAATTTATGCCACTATGAACTCCTGGATTCTTATCTGACTCCATGGTTATACTCCATTTCTATTGTTTTGTTGTTGTTGCTCTTGCTCCAATTGTCTCAAATCTGACCCCTGGGAGCCCTTTCAAGTGGGCCATTGTGTCCTTTTAACATATCTGAAGATGTTCCTATTTGAAAAAAGAGCATGCTAAAAATATTTGCTCAGATCCTGTAAAGATATAAATCTGGAGATTTCTGGAGGCTCTTTCCTGTCCTTTTTTAATAGCTTAGAAAGAAGCGGGCTCTTTGGATCCAAGACAGCTTCACAGAGGAGGAGGCCACCCCAGAAGTTGACCTCTGGACCCTTTCTAACAAGACTGTCTCATGTACCAATCGGTTTCCATGGTTTTATAGGTGTCTAGAATTTTTTGATCCCTCTCAATGCTTCTCCATCTAGATAAAGGCACAGACACAGGGTCATTATTTGGTATGCTTTCCATGGTATGTCTGGCTCTGTATGACCCACGATTGTCTCCTTGCAGGATAACAAGAGAATGAGCTCGTGACCTCGGCTGCTTCTTTGCCTGTAAGTTTTCCCCCAAAGGCCTTCCCAAGTGGCACAGTGGTAAAGAATCTACCTGCCAATGCAGGATACACAAGAGACAGAGGTTCAACCCCTGGGTCAGGAAGATCCCCCAGAGAAGGAAATAGCAACTCACTCCAGTATTTCTGTCTGGAAAATTCCCTGGACAGAGGAGCCTGGCAGGCGACAGTCCATGGGGTTGCAAAAGAGTCAGACACTACCACCACCAGCACAGTACCACCACTGTTTCCCAAAAAACCTTATCTTGCACTTACACCATGTACCGTCCATCCTCTGCTTTCACAGTAGATCCCCAATGCAACCCTGTCATTTAGATGTATCCCTGTAATAATTTTAAAGAATATTAAAAGTTGCCTCCTGATGAAATTATTATGTGTCTCACTAGACTTAAGCTGTGAAAGTTTTAACAATATTATATGCAACCTTCTATACTGATTTAGCGTATTTCTACATTTTAATAGCATAAAATGAACAACTATTCAAGCATAATATTATGAACGAGTGAAAAATGGATGAAAGTGACAGTGAGTCAACAATTAATCTAAGTACAACATGCAGTGAAAAATCACCCATTCCAAATTAAGTTTTCAAGAACTTTAAATTAGATTATTTCAAGCATGGCCTATTAAGAAGCAAATATCAATACAAATTTACAAGTTTTTATGATAAAATGTTTTGGCCAATTTAATTGCTTTTAATTTTTCATTGTTCATTTATTAAAGCTTCACTTAAAATTTTTTTTAAGAACTGAAAAAGATCACAGTAGCAAATACTTTCTCTATAAGAATTTTCATATTTTGTAAATACTTGCTTTAGTTTTTCAAGTGTCTTATAGACTGTAAGAATGTGTTATATTATTGTAGAGGTGTTGTGTGAAGGGATTGCTTGAGACCCTTGGCATTTAAAGGAGTCAGAGGTTTTGTAAGGTGAACAGAGACAAAGAGATATTTTATGAGGGAAAGGAGTGAAAGAAGGAACAATATTTCAAGGAGGTAAGTTTAACATCTATTCAGGGTCAAATTCATTTTTGGTTATATCAGGGCCACCTGATGTGAAGAGCTGACTCATTGGAAAAGACCCTGATGCTGGGAAGGACTGAGGGCAGGAAGAGAAGGGGGCTACAGAGGATGAGATGATTGAACGGCATCACCAACTAAATGGATGAGTTTGAGCAAACTCTGGGAGATGGCAAAGGACAGGGAAGCTTGGCATGCTGCAGTCCATGGGGTCACAAAGAGCTGGACACGACTGAGCAACTATACACCATCAGAGCTGAACGTGGAGAATGCAGTCTCATTTTGATTAGATTATATAATCTCCAGCCTTTTGGGCACCAGGGAGAAATTTCATGGAAGACAATTTTTCCATGGAGTGGGGTTGGGGAGATGGTTTCTGGATGATTCAGGAACATTACATTCATCATATGCTGTATTTCTAATCCAATGCTGCCACTGACCTGAGAGGAAGTAGTGGCCTGCGGCCTGAAGGCTGGGGACCCCTGAGTTGTAGTGTTTGTGGTAGTGTGGCCTGGTGGGGGTGAGCTGAGGCTATGAGATCAAGCAGACCTGGGTTGAGTCCTGGTTATGGGACCTCAGACAAACTTCAAATATTCATCAAGTTTATGTGAAATGGCAATGTTTGTAGCACCAAACTGCATAATACTCATTAATAGCTAGTGGTAAAGAACCCACCTGCCAATGCAGGAGACATAAGAGACTCTGGTTCAATCCCTGGGTTGGGAAGACGCCCTGGAGAAAGAAATGGCTACCCACTCCAGTATTCTTGCCTAGAGAATACCATGGACAGAGGAGCCTAGTGGGTTACAGTCCATGGGGTCTCAAAGAGTCAGACATGATTGAAGCGGTTAGCTTCATAAATAGCTTAGCACGATGAGTGGGCCATAATGAACCCTCAGTAAGTGTGAGCTGTTACTGAGACCAAACAACAGGGCAGTCATTTAATTATACATTTAAGATCAGCCTGAGACAATTAGAATGAAAGTGATGCCAATAAAAGTGATCAATAGTTTTGTGGTTTTATAGAAATGTGGAACAGGCTCTATTTACATACCCAGATGAATCTGAGGTTTTGAAAGCTTCCTACCTGGGGTGTTTGCAAGGATCCTGTCCCTCATCAATCATAATGAACTCAGCCATATCCACTGTGTTGAATCTGTGGATTCGCTAGTGCCTGAAAAGTTGACACATGAAATACTTGCTTGAAGATATTTAGAGGATGGAAGGATATTGTAGTGAGGTAGAGTAGAACCATTGAGAAAACAGTGTTACCTTTTCTCACACAGAAATTTGACCACTTGAAGTTCAAATGGATGTGGGTTGATTTAAAATGCCTAGTGGTGTCATTTAGCTGTATCTTAAGAAGGCTTTTGAGGACTTTAAGCTCCAACTTTAGATCTTGTGGAGCCAAAGTGATGCTTTTGGAGACTCGGTGTGAATAATGTCCTCCTGTAGCCAGGGTCATAACTCATCAGATACTGCTCTAGTGGCCTGAAAGAGGTGATATATCTCTGAGTATGCACAGGGGATGTACTTTAATGCCAGAGGATCTAGTTCAGTAACTAAAAACATGTTTAGAGCTTAAAATAAAAATCCCAATGGGAAATTCATGATTTAAATACATTTCTGGAGTATCTTCCTCAAATCGGTTGTCACCTCCCAAGGTGTTGATGCCATTTGTGCTCAGAACATGCTCGTGTGGGAATGAAATTATTACTAATTTTAACTTTTCAGAAAAAGCATTAACATCTTTGTTTTAATAGTAGCAATAGCAGTCGAATCCTGGTGGTATGAACTGTTTTTGTGTTGTTGCAGATGACTATGGCACACCCATTTTAAGGTGTTTCTGCATTTTTTCCATGACTTGACAAAGTAATTAGTTTAGCAAGCTATTGTTCTTGGCTAGTATTTAACTGCTCTCATGATTCCTAGAAATATTCAAGGCATGGGAGAGGTATGGCCAGCCAAGCCACCTTGTTACTCTTCTCCTCACAAAATGCTCAGACTAGCAGGTTAATTGAGAGGAATGCTAACTTTTCAACTCACAATTTTTCCATTATATATACCTGATCAGAGGAAGTAAATCCATACATGCAATGTAGATCTAAGGAGTTCCCCAGTGGCTCAGCGGTAAAGAATCCATCTTCAATGCAGGAGCCACAGGAGACAAGGATTTGATCTTTGGGTTTTGAAGACCCCCTGAAGGAGGGCATGGCAACTCACTCCAGTATTCTTGCCTGGAGAATCCCATGGACAGAGAAGCCTGGTGGGCTACAGTCCATGGGGTTGCAAGAGTCAGACATGTCTGAAGTGACTTAGCATAGAACAAGGATGGATCTGGAGTCCTTGTTTAGCAGGGGCCAAGCCCTGGGTGAGGATGATAGAAAGCTCAGCTTGGTTTGGAAGTTTCTAAGAGCAGGGAAGACCTGAGCTTTGCTTCCAGGGTGAAGTCTGAATGTGCAGAAAACCTCACGGACACACTGGAACAGCAGCAAAGCAGATATGGTGGCTGGGCCAGCCTAGGCAAGAATGGATCTGACAGTTTTGAGTCTCCTAAAGCCCAGAGGAAAGCCCATATGAACTTTTATTGTCCCTAAGAAGACTGTGGACATAATTGAGAGAAGTTACAGTGACAGGTTGCTGTCAACACCAGCAGTACTGAAAAGCCAAGGATGCTGTGGTGATAGAGACCAGAAGGGGGAGGTGCCCTCATTGGGTTCCAGTGAAGCTCCCTTGCTCTCCAGTGCCATGACCCAAGCAAACCCACAGACCTTCACTGCCATCTCAAGAGAATGAAAGGGAAAGTGTGAAACTGAAATTGTCTGCTTTTTATCCACGAAATGATCGAGGAATCATTAATTTGAATTAAATTAAGGAGATGAACTTTTCTGCACAGACTGAGAGCTTGAAACGGAAGCTAAATTTAATTACTGGAAACATAAAGGCTGTATTTTTTGCACCCCTGCTTATTGGCTTGTAAAACCATACTCAATACATCATTCTATTGAAATCCTGTACATTCAACACAGGAAGCCACCTTGTGGACTTTTGGTCATGTTTTCGAATGGGAAGTGCTCTGTCTTGGGCCTGGGTTGATGAGCTGGATTCTCCATCCCTCGCTTCACATTTCCAGTGCAGACACGGCTCTTTGAAAAGCCATTTCCACTCAGTTGCATTTAGTTTTCCATGGGTTGGAAGCAGTTAAGGGAAATGAAGAACGTTTCAGTGCCAGTGTTATATTGGTTACCGATACCAAATTATTTCTGGATTAGAAACACTATGTCTATATTGTGGCAGTAAAAGTGCTTTGCACCCATCTATGGATGAGGCTAACGTGTTTGTTGATAGACTTGGATCCCCTAGAGGGCCTTGTAAATCTGTGAGTTGTTTCCAAGTGCTCTATTTTACATTAGGATTCCTGAGAGAGCTGGAACATCAAATGAATAAATGCGCGCAGGAGCAAACAGGTACTTGGTTAATTATGCGTCGCAGGAACCAGACATACTCTGTGTTTTTTTTGTTTCTTTCATAAGTTTTTTCTGGTTGAATTTTTGTCATGGAATCAAAAAGGGCTTGTATTTTCTGAATAGAGGTGAACAAACTAGCTCCATAAGGACTAATTGGCCTTGAAAAGAAATTTAAGTGACCAAATGGGTTTGAGAGTAGTTCCTAAGCAGAGAACAATCAGATTCTCATCACTTCTATGGTCATTTGATATTTACTGAGACTCATCAATGCAAATATTTTGGTTTTGGATTTAACACATGCTTATGTCTTAGTTTTGTTGCTAGTAAGGAAGTATGTTTGAAGTCTTTTCCGTCAAAATGCTCTTTGTGGAATTTACCGGTCCATGCCTGGTCCTTTGCTAAATCAACCTGCTGGGAGCAAGGGGAGGCTTCAAGTTGTTCTGTGATCTATGCTTCAATATCCTCCTCACTGCTAAAATGGGGATAATCTCCACCACAGGCACATATCAGAGAGATGTTAGGGTAATTTGTGAGTTATTATCTGAAAAGTACTTCAAGTGTCTTAGCAGAAAAGAATCATAAAATGTAGGCCAGCATTACTTTCCCACTTTCAACTAGGAGAGATTTCTCCATCTAACAGGCCTCCCTGGGAACATCTACATAGGACACGAAGTGGTGATTCACAGGTCTCCGAACACAGTTCCCATTTTTCACTGTCTCCTTGTCCTAAGGCCTGAAGCTGCAGGATCCAAGAGGTGCCGGCCCTCAGCCTGTGTCAGAATTGCAGTGTTTGAGTTCTCTTTTCTGTCAATATAGCAAAGGTAATTCATGGGATTGCCATATGGATTGTGTAACCGGGTGCTTGGCAAGCTTCATGCCAATAAAAATTGAAGCCCTTGGCAAATAAAAGGGCATATTTAAGTAAAGACTAATACTCAAGCACTTGCATTTTGAATGTAGAGATACAGGTATTTGTTTGCTCAACCCTTTATTTGCAAGAAATGAGTACATTGGCTGAAGGAAAGCCGTCTACAGCTCTTAAGACGACAGCTGTGAGATGCTTAAAAACATATGCTGCTCCACATTTTGTCTGCTTGACACTGCCAGATTGAAGATCTAAAATGAGCTCCAAAGAATTTTCATGATATTGCATACTTTGAAGTCTTTTTCAGAAAGGACACAATTCTTACTAGTCTATTTTGCCAAGCCACTTCTATGACACACCTGCCGTGGAAGACCCTACCAAAAGAAGTGTGTTCAGTGGGTGAGCAGAGGTCCCCTAGACATGTAAGGATGCCTTCAGTCGACAGTAGTGACCACTGTGGTCCCAGAGCAGCAACAGGCCCCCAAGGGCAGCACAAATCTGAACACTGTGAGTTTGCTAGACAGTGGCTCATTCTCAATCCCTTTTTGGGGTTATAAATGTAGTAATATTTCCTCCATTGTTTTTCTTAAGAGTCGAGGGTACAATTGTCTGCATCCTGGGGAGCTAATCAATATGTGAATGTTATGGTTACCTAGTACATCCCTGAGCTCAGACCACCTTGGATAAAGAGTAGGCACAAACAGGTATTGCCTTCCTGTGGCACTTCTGAGCTTTCCTCCAGTAAAGCCTGTCATCATCGATGAAGGTATTTTTATTCCCTAAGTAGGAGTGTATCTGTCTGACACATCATTGGAGTTCCAAAAAGAGGTACTTTTTGGGTTAGTGTTAGATGGAGATTCCCTGACAGACGACTCTGGGAGACCAAAGTCCTCCCTGGAAGGTTCAGGCCATTCCTGCCTGGGTTGTCCTTATAGAACTCCAGCCCTGAGCCTCGGAGGTAAGTTACTTATCAGTCAGTCATGGCGACATCAACCAGTAAGGGGTGAAGGAAAGGGAATGGGTGAGTGAGGAGGCAGAGGGGCAGGTAAACTGGGGAGTGAATGCTGACCTCAAGATGTGACCAAATGTGAAGATAGGGAGAACACTCTGCAGATGGAGTGCCAAGATTGGGGGAAGGCATGGGTGCAGATCGGAAGTGGTCCAGTGAGAGAAATAGACATCAAACGCATTAGAGACACAGCCAGTGGTGGGAGAGGAAGGTAGAAACAGGGACGGGGACAGGAACTAAATTCAGAAGTAAAATAAAAGAGAGACCTTTACTGAAGCCAAGGAAAACAGTGTGCTATCAACTATGGGGTATGATTAATTCAATCCTCTGCTCTACAGTTCAAAAAAGAAGACAGATGAGAACAACCTCAAGGATGTGGAATTCCAGCCCGTGAGTCCTTTGCATATGTAGCTGGGAGTGTTCCTATGAATGGAGACTTAGCATTCTAGGTTCCCCCAGTACATGCAAGAGGGAAGCACGGTCTCTTAGACTGCTTCTTAGATGCCATGTTTAAGATAAAATAGCTTGAAATTGTCACCTTCTTTGTTCTATGAAATAACCTACACTTAATACACACTAAACCATCAGGCCGCTGCTATTGGTTACAGCTCTATAACGAACCAAATGAACCAAGTGAAGAATTTAGATTAAATGACTAATCAGAGTAACATTTCTATTATTTCTGAGGTCTTAGATACCACCCTTTTTGAAGCTGCCTCAGACTGAGAAGTAAAGGTGAAAGCATTATTTGAAATTTGTAAAACCAGAGAGAGCAACTCTACCTGGAGGATTTCAAGTGGCAGACAAAGGCCCATTAAATAATGTCTTATATTAATACGAGTGAGCTTAATAGTCAGAGTTGAGTCAGAAACATGGGATTCTATCCTGCCCCTTTATCTGAGGGTCTGAATCCTTTTCTTTCTGAGATTCTTGAGGACGGTTTTATGCATCTTTTCCACTCGTTTCACCCCGCCCCTCGTTTCACCTCTTTCTATTATCACTTAGAACAGTTTCCCCTAGAATAGTTTGGGTCCTGGACAGAGGTAGATAGGAATCAGAGTATGATAGGAGTCTTTTCTTTGGCTTGACTTGAATTTTTTTTTTTTCATTTTTTTCTCATAAAAAAAAAAGGAAACAGTGAAAATCATTGAGGCGACATGTGGGCAATAATATTGTCTTTTACTTGAGTGATGGTCTCTCCATTTCCAGTTTTTGTTCTGTTAAAAGTTGACGTTTTCTCACCAAGTGCTATTTCCTCCCACTCTCTGCCATACAACTGGAAAAAGGAATCTTTTTGCAAGTAGTTTGATAGCCAAGATTTTGTGAAAGGATATTGTATTACTATGTAACATAGTCGCAGATTTTAGGTATTTATCCTTGCTTTTCTAAATCTGTGAGAAGCTAAAAGCAGCCATGTTTATGTTTTCATATCACAAGAAAACAAAACATTTAAGTATATAAATAGTGATTCATAACAATTTCAGCCCTGCAAAGAAGGAATGAAGGTTTCAAGCTTGAGAAGATCTCCAGGGCAGCTAATTAGGTTCATCGGTGAGTCTCTACCTATGCTTGCCTATACAGAGGTGTGCTAGATGGCAAGTTCAGGGTCCTTGTTACAAAGCGCACACTGGGAGCCAGGATGGATGAGGTGAGCTAGTTTTTGTGCTAATTTCTACCCTCTTTTTGTCTCATTGGAAAGATAAAGACCTTTATTAACACATTCCCCTGCTTTGAATTTCTGATGAAGAGCCAGAAACCTAATTGCACTGAGTTCTGTATCACATACAGGAAGGGTTTTGTGGAGCCGCAAGTGAATCTCCAGTGGAGCAGAAGGCTTCCTTCCTCAGGTCCATGAGAGGAAGGGAGCTGTGATGTGGGTCAGGACTGTAAGGCACAGATACTGACTCATGGGAGGTGGAGTGTCATCAAGGTCACCAAGATGTCTCAGGCTACGTTTGTCATTAAAGGATAGCTATGGTAGCTGGAGCCCCCACCTGCCTGACTCTGGTGGTCTCTCAGGTCACGTGTTATTTCTGCGGTTTTAGACATGTCTTCGGACTAGCTGGGCGGTGGTCTCTGCACCTTCTATTTGGCTCACTTCTATTCCATCTCTCGTATCTTTCCATTGCTTCTGGGCTTGAAGTGTTTCTGCTGTCTTGAAGGGATTGGGAGAATGGCCCCCACGGCTCTGCATCTTGAGCCAGGTAATTGCTCTGCTGGTCTGGAGTGGTACCAGCTCTCTCTAGAGTTCTTCTGCCAGGTTCTGGCCTTTTCTCCCTCTTAGCACTGGGAGGAAGAGCAGGAGGCAGAGACAGAACAGATATTTTACCCTTTGCTCATTTTCTCTTCTCAATCCTCCTCCCCTCTCAGCATCTCCAGTCTCTCCCAGGTAGAAAACATAAATGTTAAGCCTAATGCACTCATCTCACACGCTAGTAAAGTGATTCTCAAAATTCTCCAAGAAAGGCTTCAGCAGTACGTGAACCGTGAACTTCCAGATGTTCAAGCTGGTTTTAGAAAAGGCAGAGGAACCAGAGATCAAATTGCCAACATCCACTGGATCATGGGAAAAGCAAGAGAGTTCCAGAAAAACATCTATTTCTGCTTTATTGACATGCCAAAGCCTTTAACTGTGTGGATCACAATAACCTGTGGAAAATTTGAGAGAGATGGGAATACCAGACCACCTGACCTGCCTCTTGAGAAACCTATATGCAGGTCAGGAAGCAACAGTTAGAACTGGACATGGAACAAAAGACTGGTTCCAAATAGGAAAAGAAGTACGTCAAGGCTGTATATTGTCACCCTGCTTATTTAACTTCTATGCAGAATACATCATGAGAAACGCTGGGCTGGAAGAAGCACAAGCTGGAATCAAGATTGCTGGGAGAAATATCAATAACCTCAGCTATGCAGATGACACCACCCTTATGGCAGAAAGTGAAGAGGAACTAAAAAGCCTCTTGAGGAAAGTGAAAGAGGAGAGTGAAAAAGTTGGCTTAAAGCTCAACATTCAGAAAACGAAGATCATGGCATCTGGTCCCATCACTTCATGGGAAATAGATGGGGAAACAGTAGAAACAGTGTCAGACTTTATTTTTTTGGGCTCCAAAATCAGTGCAGATGGTGACTGCAGCCATGAAATTAAAAGACAGTTACTCCTTGGAAGGAAAGTTATGACCAACCTAGAGAGCATATTGAAAAGCAGACACTACTTTGCCAACAAAGGTCTGTCTAGTCAAGGCTATGGTTTTTCCAGTGGTCATGTATGGATGTGAGAGTTGGACTGTGAAGAAAGCTGAGCGCTGAAGAATTGATGCATTTGAACTATGGTGCTGGAGAAGACTCTTGAGAGTTCCTTGGACTGCAAGGAGATCCAACCAGTCCATTCTAAAGGAGATCAGTCCTGGATGTTCTTTGTAAGGAATGATGCTAAAGCTGAAGCTCTAGTACTTTGACCACCTCATGCAAAGAGTTGACTCATTGGAAAAGACTGATGCTGGGAGGGATTGGGGGCAGGAGGAGAAGGGGACGACTGAGGATGAGATGGCTCGATGTCATCACCGACTTGATGGACGTGAGTTTGAGTGAACTCCAGGAGTTGGTGATGGACAGGGAGGCCTGGAGTGCTGAGATTCATGGGGTCTCAAAGAGTCGGACAAGACCGAACGACTGAACTGAACGAACTGAATGCATACGAATGGCAGAAATAGGTATTGGGGTGGAGAGATTGTTTAACTCAAAGAAGGGAGAGTTGAAGTTTGGCTGCACTCAGTGTCAGAGGCTCCAATTGGCCAGGTGAGAATATGGGCAAAATTAATAGGCACACAGATGGAGAACCTCTGGATTCCATCCTCCTCTCTAGTGTTAGTCGCTCAGTCGTGTCCGACTCTTTGCAATCCCATGAACTGTAGCCCTCCAGGCTTCTCTGTCTATAGGATTCTCCAACCAAGAATACTGGAGTGGATTGCCATTCCCTTCTCCATCTTTCTCTCTGCTTCTCCTTATCTCTTGTGACCTCTGGGTTAGAATGGGCCGGCAGGCACCCCTTGCTTTGATCCCCATAAATTAAATTAAAAAAACGTATTTATTTGGCTGCATTGAATCTTAGTTGCAACACTTGGAATCTTCACTGTATCTTGCAGCGTCTCTCATTGCAGTGCACAGTCTCTGGTGGTGGTGAGCAGGCTCTGCAGTTGTGGCACTGAGGCCTAGTTGCCCCTGTGGCACATGTGATCTTCGTTTGCTGATCAGGGAGCATACCCATGTCCTCTGCATTGCAGGGTGCATTTTTAACCACTGGACTGTCAGGGAAGTCCCCTGGTCCCCTTAAGTTTTTGAGGCTGAGGGAAACCAGGGGAAGTCTCTGGCTGGTGCCATCTCCTCACTAGACCTGCAGAAAGAAGATCTGTGTCTCTTCTGCTCAAGCCCAGGCCTTGAGTGATGGGTCTTGTGTAGCATCTCTAAGACTCCAACAGGCAGCTTCTGAACCTGGGCTTTTGAGAAAAACAGAGCAGGCAATTGTCTTCAGGTCTTTGGCAGCACCTTCTCCATGTCTGGTGGACATCACACTGTCCAAAACACCTTGATGAGACCTGGTGGGTGCAAATAATATCTCAGCGAGCATATTGAAACTGCTTAAACAGATAAACTACTCTGGCATCAAGGAAATGCTTATTTATGGAAGGTCAATAGGCTCATTATTTTGCCACTTATAGATAGACTCCCAAGGGCAGATATATACTTGACAGCATTTTGTTGGATTATTGCATTTATGAAATGGTAAGAAAACAAAATTTCTTCCAAAAGTATCTTGGAATTTTTACTGTCTTTCCCTCAGTAAAAGAAAAATGGTATTGCTGGGCTTAATGGCTGTATTGGAACACCTTCAGAAAAGTATAGTTGGCAAAGCACTTTCCAATACCCCATCTTGTTTAAATTTTACAACAACCCTGTCTGATGATGAAGACAGGGCTGCCAAGGGCTTTGCCTAGGGTTATACAGCCAGCAGGGAGCAGAGCAGGTTCATGAGTTTTCAAATCTTATTTCATGGTTCTTTGGTGGATCTTAAACTTAGAGAGAACTTGAACAGGGTGAATATGAAGTCCTTAACTCTTCCAGGTTCCTTAATGTATCACATCATCAATTATGGCAGTTTTAGCCCCTTCGTAGGCCTTTCCTTTTCTTTGGAAAATGCTCCAATAGCTTTCTCATTTTTCCTTTTTCTTTCTTTCTTTTTTTTCTGTGAAAATTTCACAAGATTTTTATAATTTTGTTTTTGAGTTATTTGGCTATGAGTAACTCATTTAATTTAAAAGTTGGCAGTGGTGTCTTAGCAAGCACAGTGAATATACTCAGGGATTCCTGCAAGTGAGAAAAAAATCTATCCTGCAAGTTGTTTTCAGCTATAATAAAGATTTTAAGTATTGGGTTGGCCAAAAATTCCTTTGGGTTCTGCATGTTATCCCAGGTGAGCTTTTTGGCTAACCCAATATATTAGATTCAATAATTAATAAGACATACAAGGCTATATATTCTAGACACTTTATTTAGCATTTATTTTTATTTTGTAAAATTGTATTCATATATTTTAAGGGATGATGCATTTTCATAGGTCTTCAAAGAGCACATTTTCAGTTTTCTTATTCATAAATTGAATATAACAATAGCAACTGCCTTATAGAGTTGTTATGAAGATTAAATCAATTTCAATTAATAAACTTAAAGTCTTAGAACAATATATAACACATCATACTCCATAATGATTAGTTTGTATTATTTTCCTATTAGGTGAAAGAGCTTTCATTATACATCACACAACAGAACAGATTTGTAGGGAGCCAGCGATTTGACAATGTGAATCCTAATATAATCCATGAGCAACCCAGCTCAGATGATAAAGAATCTGCTTGCAATGCAGGAGACCAGGGTTCGATCCCTGGGTCAGGAAGATCCCCTGGAAAAGGAAATGGCAACCTACTCCAGTATTCTTGCTGGGAAAATCCCACGGACAGAGGAGCCTGGTGGGCTACAATCCATGGGGTCCCAAAGTGTTGGACATGACTGAGCAACTAAGCATACCCAATATAATCCATAACTACTAGTTTATGCTGAATATCCAAATAATTCTGGAACATAGCTCCTAAGAAATGATATGGTTCAAGAGAAGAGACTATATAAGGTAATTCTGGTTAAATATAGAAACAATATTAATGGGAATGTTTTAATGAGAGGCAAAAATCAACCCTTTCCAGTAGAATAGCATAGAGTATGATGATTAAGAGCATGGATATCTTTTTTTTCAAATCTTGGCTTTGACTTTCCTCTTTGCATGATCTTGGGTAAGTCATTTGAGCCCTTGTAGCATCCTTTCCTTCATCTGTAAATGAAGTATTAATAGTATGTACACTGAGGGTTAAATGAGGTGGTGTCAAAGCTTAGTCCAGGGTCTGGCACAGAGTGATGGTCAAAATGTTGACTGTTATAATCATGAGCACAGGATGAGAGCCTGGAGACAGTCCCTTCTTTAGTCCAAACAGGCCTGATGCTTACTTACTCCCAGTACATCCCCCTTACACCAATGTTAAGCAACTCTTTGAAATTCTTGTCTACTGTTGATTAAATTTACATCTTCCTCTCCTCCTACCTTTTTTTCTGAAGTTTGAACACCCCCTAAGAGTGAATCTCTATTTGAGAATCATTGTTTATTCTGCATATTTCTTCCAGCCAAGGAAATGTTGTCAAGCATTATTGGCTTTCTGTTGTTTCTATTATAAAAATATACACATGCACATATATTTACATTTGAATAATACATACAGTTTCTATAATTGTATATAATATTGAATAAAATTTTTAAAATTATACAGTTATACTTTCTGATTCTTCTATCCAGACTATCAGAAACACAGGCTCCTTGTAGTAAGAGACAACGTACAAAGGATACCATTCAGGTCGTTGGCCACAGGTTGGGGAAAACCCAATTTTTCCAAGGCAATTTACTAATTGAGCAGAAAAACCCCATTGATATTTTAATGCATAACTAATATTGTCTTAAGTCACTTGTTTGAACACTTCTCAAAAGTTAATTTATTTTCATTTCAAGAGAAATTTACCTGCCCTTGATAATCAAATTTCTATTAAGTACTTTTCTTTTTTCCTTGTGTAATGGTTTTCTATTTCAACCAAACTTCTTTTACTTAAATGTGAAATTTGTGAGTCAAATATTGCAAATGGTGTAAAATGCAAAATTATCTTTCAATTCGTTACTCTAGTTTTATTCATTTCTGTAATAAGGTTCATGATGGGAAAGTATTGACTTTAAGTCAATTAATTTAGAAGTGATTTCTATTTCTAAGACACAGCGCTGGTCTTAACCTGTTCTGTGGTTCATCACTTTTAAGCATGGGTGAGCCTCAAAGAAATTTTGTAAGAACTGGAAATCTGAAAATGGGGATAAAGAAACAGGGTAGAGATTGGTATCCCACTGGGCAGAGAATTGGACAAGTAAAAGAAAGTGTTCTGGGAAGGAGGAGAGGGAGAAGTCAGGGCTTCCTGTTAATGAGTAGGTAGAAAATAAAAGATTGTTGGCATTACATCTGAATTACTTACGACACTGAGATTTTTAACCCATATCAATAGTTCCAGAAAACAATCAAAAGTTTAAAGTGGGTAATTGTTACAAGAAGCCCTCTGTGCTTAAAATTCACTTTCATGTTGATGTTAAATATGAAAATACCCCTCTGCTCAACACTGGTGTGTTTCTGAGCCTTCCTTAAAATATCCTAGACCACAGAAAGGTTATGTTCTCATAAACTTATCTGCACCTTTTACATTTATTTGCTTTATACAACAAAGACTTTCCTGAAAAATGAGTTACTAAATAAATGATTATGAGCAAAAACAATTTTTTTAAAGGAAACATCAGAGGAGCTTTCAATTTAAAAGAACTCAATTATTCTTTGATGTGGAAATTCTGTACGTCCAACTAGGTTCAACTAGAAACTAGGTTTTAAAAACAGGCAAGACACAAGGCAAAGTTATAAGAGTTCTGAGAAAACAGGGCAAGACAACAGAAGACTGTTTAAAATGGTCACAAATGAGGGACTTCCGTGGTGGTCCAGTGGTTAAGGCTCTGTGCTTCCAGTGTAGGGGACATGAGCTTGATCCCTGGTTGGGGAACTAAGATCCCACACGCTGTGTGGCTTGGTCAAATATGAACAAATAAATAAAGACAATTTAAAAAATATTCACAAATGAGGCAGGGAGGACAGACTATATGCATATACATATTGGTCAGAAAATGCAAATATATATCTGTGGAATAGACAGGAAATTAAGAACAATGGGAGGAAAATAGGACAAGTAGGGGATTAAAGATGCAAAAATTTTCCCCTGTAAATCCTTTTCTATTACTTGAATTTTGAACCACGTAGGCATGTTACCTCCTCTCAAGAAAAGATGATCAAGTCTGTCTTTTTGGCTTGTGAAAAAACAGATCATTCTTTCCTCTCTGTATGTTTTAGGTGTCTATCATGTGCCAGCCACTGTTCTGAGCATTAGTTTGATCACAAAAAATATTTCTGAGGAGGGAACTTGTGAATTGGACCAGACTGTTCCAGGCAAAGGGAATATGTGCAGCACCTCCATGGGGGAAAGGCTGGAAGGTCAAACCATTTGGGGTGAGTGGCCACTGTGTGTGTGTTTACAGGCACATGTGTGCGCAAGTGTACATCACTCTAACTTTGGTTCACTTCATCACTGACCCCCATCCCTGGGGATGACAGGATCAGGTTTCACCAAGGTGCAAGAAAGCTGTGGAGCTGGGAAACCACTTTTGGATTCTATTTTTTTAATTTATTTTTAATTGGAAGATAATTGCTTTGCAATGTTGTATTGGTTTCTGCCGTACAACAATGTGAATTAACCATAAGTATACATATTTATTTATGGGGGCTTCCCTGGTGGCTCAGAGGTTAAAGCGTCTGCCCGCAGTGCGGGAGACCTGGGTTCGATCCCTGGGTTGGGAAGATCCTCTGGAGAAGGAAATGGCAACCCACTCCAGTACTCTTGCCTGGAAAATTCCATGGATTGAGGATTATCCCCTCCCTCTTGAGCTTGGATTCCATTTTTTATGCCCCCAGGGTTTACCTGTGGCTCCCATTGGTGTTATTGTTCAGTCCAATTCTTTCGTGATCCCATGGACTGTTGCCAGGCTCCTCTGTCCACGGGATTTCCTAGGCAAGAATACTGGAGCAGGTTGTCATTTTCTTCTCCAGGAGATCTTCCTGACCCAGAGATTGAGCCCATGTCTCCTGCACTGCAGGAAGATTCTTTACCACTGAGCCTTCTGGGAAGCCCTGTAACTCCCATACATACCACAGATAACACTCAGAAGGATTGTATTAAGTTTCCTTTCACAGAGGCAGCCTAGATTAAAAAGCAAAAGAAGAGATGAGAGTTTTGGCCTCATGCCCAGAATCCCCTGTACAGATGCTGCCTTTGCATGAGGAAGGTTCATTTCAGTTCAGTTCAGTCACTCAGTCATGTCCAACTCTTTGTGACCCCCTGGACTGCAGCACACCAGGCTTCCCTGTCCATCACCAACTCCTGGAGCTTACTCAAACTCATGTCCATCGAGTTGGTGATGCCATCCAACCATCTCATCCTCTGTTGTCCTCTTCTTTTCCTGCCTTCAATTTTTCCCATCTTGAGAGTCCTTTCTAATAAGTTGGCTCTGCACATCAGGTGGCCAAAGTATTGGAGCTTCACCTTCAGCGTTAGTCCCTCCAATGAATATTCAGGACTGATTTCCTTAGGATGGACTGGTTTGATCTCCTTGCAATCCCAGGGACTCTCAAGAGTCTTCTCCAACACCACAGTTCAAAAACATCAATTCTTCAATGCTCAGCATTCTTTATGGTCCAACTCTTACATCTACACATGACTATTGGAAAAACCATAGCTTTGACTATATGGAGGGGGAGGGTATGGTCCTCCAAATAGGAGGATTTTGGAGAAATTCAGGGAGATCAGGTGAACTATAAAAGTAGCTGGTAAGATAATGCTTGTTGCTGCTGTTCAGTTGCTAAGTCATGGACGACTCCTTGCAACCCCATGGACTGCAGAACATCAGGTTTCCCTGTCCTTCACTATCTCCTGGAGTTTGCTCAAACTCATGTCCATTGAGTCTGCGATGCCATCCAACCATTTTGTCCTCTGTCGCCCCCTTCTCCTCCTGCCCTCAATCTTTCCTGGCATCAGGGTTTTTTTCTAATGAGCTGGCTCTTATTTTCCATCTCAAAGGATTTCCATTCAATTTGAATATGGATGCAAACACCCTTAGAAAATAATTGACAATAGCAAGTGACACAGTTTAGATTACATTACGATTAGAAGGGAGATAGAGAAGGAAGTTTATTAGCTTGCATGTTCAGTCAGAAGATTTGACCTGGCTTAATTCAATTTTCCAGATGACTCAAAGAAAGGAAATTAACACAGGGTAATAATTGGTTGAACTCATCTCTTATTAGATAAACATGTTAATGGAGTGCAGTGTTGTCCCTCTTGGATATGAAGTTTTAATAGGAAAAACATCCATGAAGTTCATCACACAGTTGTCATGGAATAGCAAACAAAAGGTAAAGAGCTCAAGGTCCCCATTCAACAACCTGGCGCTTATTCATTCCATGGGACACATTTTACCTCATGGAGCCATTACACTTTATTCAGGTGCTATTAGCAAGTATGATGGCCTGTAAAGAAAAATTAACATTCAATAAAGACATCAGGAATGAAGTAAAATATGGGAAGTTCATACTGCTGCTGCTGAGATCCCAAAATGTACCCCAAAGTTCTTGCAGTAAAATTTCTTTGAACTACATGACGCTCCATGAGAGCACTTTCAGGGGAAAATAAAATGGGGAAGTGTACCCTTTTGTCCTTGCCAGCTGTTTCCACACTTATGAAGACTGTGTGATACCTCCTAAATGCTTGTCCACTTCCTTCTAGCATAGATTTAACACTGCACCATCTCTCATTTAACTATGCAGAGTTGAGCAAGTGCGTCACTCATGAAATCTTTCTCTAGGGTGTCAAGGGGCCTGGGCTGCATGTATTTAGGGTTTAACTTTGGTCTCTTTTGTCAGTGTAATGGCCTGCGATTAGCTGTCACTTCCTCCCCAGACCTTGCTCCACATCCAGGAACACAGGCTTGCCCCTCAACACCAGAGTAAGATAGGATTTGGCCTGAGATCCAGGTAGAGTTGGCAGAGACATTTAGAGAATGCACATGCACCCATTCACACACTTGTACACATACACAACTCTCTCTCACACACACACATTGCTCTCCAGAGACTTCATGTCTACAATTGATCAAGCAAATGCAGGAGAGAAATTTGGTAAATTAGTTCTATTTTATAGCTCTGTTGCAAAGAAGAATCACTGTAAACCCAAGTAGAATTGATTCCTCTTTTTGTTTATTTATTTATTTATTTGGTTGTGTTGGGTCTTAGCTGCCGCACCTGGGATCCTTGTTGCTTCATGCGGGTCTTTGGCTGCAGCCCGCAGACTCTCTAGCTGTGACATGCAGGGTCAGTAGTTGTTGCATGGGCTCCAGAGCAAATGGGCTTCAGTAGTTGCAGCACTCAGGCTCAGTAGCTGTGACGCTCAGGCTTAGTTGCTCCACAGTGTGTGGGATCTTAGTTCCCAGACCAGGGATTGAACGCATGTCACCTGCACTGCAGGCAGATTCTTAACTACTGGACCACCAGAGAAATCCCCACAGTCTATTCCTCTAAAGGGAACCATATGTTAGTATGTTTTGGATTTATATCTTAGGATGTATGACTGAAGTGCTCATCACTCAGGGTAAGTAAGGAGTCACAATGCTTGTGTCATCCTCTGTCCAAAACCCTGTGGCCACTCTCCATGTCACCCAGAGGAGAAGCTGAAGTCCTCACAGAGGCTCACAAGTTAACGTCTTAGGTCCTTTGAGCCAGCTATTCCCTGCCTGGAACACTCTTCCCCTCCTTTCCTCTCTCCCCCACCATCAAACCAGCTCAAATCTCACTTTGTCAAAGAAGCCTGCCATGACCTGTGGGCCCAGCTGTGCTATCCTGATCCCGCTTACACTGCCCTTACTTTTCTGAGTTTTTTCTGTTATATTTAGCACTTCTACCCTGTTTATTTTTTGTTTACCATTTAGCTCCTCTTTCTAAAGGAAAAGTGATGTCTCTGCGTATTAAAAAGATTTACTCAAAGACATTACTTTGAGACAAAGTTCCATCTAGTCAAAGCTATGGTTTTTCCTGTAGTTGTGTATGGATGTGAGAGTTGAATCAAAAAGAAGGCTGAGTGCCAAAGAATTGATGCTTTTGAACTGTGGTGTTGGAGAACTCTCGAGAGTCCCTTGGACTGCAAGGAGATAAAATCAGTCAATTCTAAAGGAGATCAGTCCTGAATATTCATTGGAAGGACTGATGCTGAAGGTGACGCTCCAACACTTTGGCCACCTCATGCGAAGAACTGACTTATTAGAAAGGACCCTGATGCTGGGAAAGATTGAAGGCAGGAGGAAAAGGGGATGAAACAGGATGAGATGGTTGGATGCCATCACTGATTCAGTGCATATGAGTTTGAGCAAACTCGGGGGGAGACAGTGAAGGACAGGAAAGCCTGGTGTGCTGCAGTCCATGGGGTTGCAAAAAGTCAGACACAACTGAGTGACTGAACAACAACGGAGGCAACCCTGCAAAAACCAAGAGAAGCTTGTATGTTGTGTGCGTGTGTGTGTGTGTGTGTGTGAGATTCTAGGCTAGGACCTAACCTTTTAAGGTCTTATAGGGATGGGGTGAGGTTGAGGATCAGAGAGAGGAGATATCCCAGAAAGCTGAATGACAACATCCTTGAATTTACATGTGGTATAAACTAACCTAGAGAGAAAGGGAGAGAGGATAAGTAGATTTGTGTCAGAAAGCTCTGTAGTGAGCTTTTTTCATTTGAGTTTTTTTTCCACTTGAGTTTTATTGCTATATTCCTATTAATCAATCCAACATCTCTTAAGATACTGTCTTTCAAACTTGAGTGTGCTGAGAAATTTCCTGGGGATTATATAAAAATGCCATTTCTCTAATACTTTGGCCACCTGATACAAAGAGCCTACTCATTGGAAAAGACCCTGATGATAGGAAAGATTGAAGGCAAAAGAACAAGGGAGTGGCAGAGGATGAGATGGTTACATAGATCACCAACTCAATGGACATGAATTTCAGCAGACTCTGGGAGACTGTGGAGGATAGAGGAGCCTGCTGAGCTATAGTCCATGGGGACACAGAGTCAGATATGACTTAACAACTGAACAACAGCAACAACAAATATAAAAATGCATGTTCCTAGGCTACATCCCAGAAACAATGGTTTTGTAAATCTGTGGACCCAAATCTGCATTCTTAATAAGCTCTTCTATGGTTTCAAAGCAGATGACCTAGAGATCACAGTCAGAAAGCTGTCCTGAAGGCGTATAAGGGGAAAAAAGTGACTTCATAGAGACTTGTCAAGTCCCTAAAATATCCACTGTCTCAGTTTAAGTCTCTTTCATCTAAAAAATGGAGGAGTCTGTCATATTAAGTCTTTCAAGTGAGCTTAGCAGCTACTCCCTTAAGGAGCCTTTGCCATTTGGCTGGTTAGTGATTGGAGTCTACTGACAAGGGTGGCGACTGAAATGCACAGTTCTTGGGTGCAACATGCCTTCCGAAAATACTCACTGATGTGAGATGCAAGTGCTCCACAGCCTCTCTTGAACAGCTCTCTATAATGAAATGTAACAGTTATTCTCACTCCTGTAGTTAAGTTCCCTTGTCTTAAACATCTATACCCCTAGGCTGCTCTCCTAAAGTCCCATACTTATGAAGGCTGGGGCACTGGTTCAATGCCTTTTACTGTATGAAAGAACCCTCCCTTTTCTTGAAATCTCTCTGTTGTTGCCATGTGGTTGGGCGCTGTGCCACAATGAAATTATGATTAAAATGAAGCCTTATTAATGAGTTTGCTAATAATGTTTCCCTGTTTACAGCTAAATGCTGCTTCAAGTCCCACTCATGCACTCTTACTGCAGATGAAAATATGGCTACCCATCTTTTTCAGGTAGGACCTCATGGGTTGCAGTTTTAGAGTTATATTACTTTAGTTCAGGGTGAGATCCTCATTTTTAAAGAGTTATGACATTGAATCTATCACTTCAGGAAGCTTAAAGTGTCTTGTGGTTGATGAAATCAAGACAAATTCATAAGATGCTTATTTAAAAAAATGTCTACGTATCTATCTACCGTCTATCTATCTATTTTTGGCTGTGTTGTATCTTCATCGCTGGATGGGCTTTTCTCTGGTTTTGGCCAGTGGGGGCTGCTCTCTGTGTGTGGTGCGTGGGCCTCTCATTGTGGTAGCTCCTCTTGTCAAAGAGAACCGGCCTTAGGGCAGGGGCTCAGTAGTGGTGGCACACGGGCTTAGCTGCCCCATGGCAGGTAGGATTTTTCCTGACTAGGGATCGAACTCCTGTCCCTTGCACTGGCAAGCAGATTCTTAACCACTGGACCACCAAGGAAGTCCCACAGGATACTTTGGGACTTTGCCAATAGGAATCCCAGTTTACCCATGTGCCCTTGACAGTTGGATGAGTATGTTCTTGCATAGTATGACAGCTCTTGCTGAGAGTGTGTTGTGAGCACAGAGTTAGAGCAGGAAATAGAGTGTTGCTAAAATGATATTTGATTTAGGTTAACATTAATTGGTGTGTGAGCTTTTTCCAGCTTAAGAATATTTCTGTTTAAATAATTCCTGGTTATCTTTATTTAGGGCACATTTTCACTCTTCTGAGCTGAAGTTACATACATTCATTTTGATGACCCTGTTGTTTTTGACGTCTCCTCAGTCACCCCAAAATTTTATTATAACATCACTTCTAAAAGCATTTAACAGTTTATCTTATTGCTACTTTTTTAGCCAGTTACTTTCTGATCTCTCATTTTATCAGCAAACTTTAAGTAAATCATAATGATAGCATATGACTTTATAAGAGATCTCATCTTATTTTTTGTTTTTATGTATTTATTTTTTGGCTATGCTGGGTCTTTGTTGTTGTGTGCACGCTTTCTCTAGTTGCAGACAATGGGGACTCCTCTCTAGTTGTGGTGGACAGGCTTCTCAATTTGGTGACTTCTCTTGTTGCAAAGCGTAGGTTCTAGTCACATGGGCTTCAGTAGCTGTGGCTCATGGGCTTAGTGGCTCCATGGCATGTGGAATCTTCCTGGACCAGAGATTGAACCTGTATCCCCTGCATTGACAGGAGGATTCTTATCCACCGTAACACCAGAGAAGTCCAAGAGACCTCATCTTGAGGGTGATCCTGAGGATCAGGGTGGACTGTGACTCACCAAAGGTCATCTTGCCCATTAGTGGTAGAATCTAGATTAAAACTCAGTCCTCTGACTCCTAGTTATGGACTCATTATTTTAATTTACACAGCCTCATGAGCTTCTCTTGTGGCTCAGATGGTAAAAAAATCTGCCTACAATGCAGGAGACCTGGGCTCGATCTCTGGGTTGGGGAGATCCCCTGGAGAAGGGAATGGCTACCTACTCCAGTATTCTTGCCTAGAGAATTCCATCGACAGAGGAGCCTGGTGGGCTACAAGTCCATGGGGTTGCAATGTGTCGGACACAACTGAGCAACTAATACTTTCCTTCACTTTCATGTTCCTATGGATAACTGGAGATATGGGACAGTTTTCAGCTGTAGAATTGAATGCAACTAACTAGCTCACCTAGGAAGAGGACCTACCACTATGCTCTCTTTAACACAGCATTCTAACCAAACTAACCATCTAGAGTGGTTATCCCAGCTCACTGTAACTATGAAATGGTTATGTGCTTTGTGTAACTATGAAAGAAACGTGCCTTGTATAGATCTCAATCTAATTACTACAGCTAGATAAGTTTGTCTAAGATTTGTCAAAATTTTCATTGCCCTAGTTTCTTGACAATTTCAAATATTAGTAATTAACTTCGGTATTGAAGTTATTTCTCTCTTCCATCTTTGTAAAGCACTTGGCCTTTGAATCTGTGTTTCTAGTGTGGGTATAGAATTCCCTTCAAACAGAAAGAGAACCATTAAATTTCTTTTTTTTTTTTAAATTGGTAAAAAACTGTAAAATGGTTTTCCATGGCCCTATAATTTCAAAATAATCAGTTCAGCTGCTCAGTTGTGTCTGACTCTTTGCGACCCCAGAGACCGCAGCACACCAGGCTTCCCTCTCCATCACCAACTCCTAGAGCTTGCTCAAACTCATGTCCATCAGTTGGTGGTGCCATCCAACCGTCTCATCCTCTGTCATCCCCTTCTCCTCCTACCTCCAATCTTTCCCAGCATCAGGGTCTTTTCTAATGAGTCAGTTGGAGCTTCAGCTTCAGCATCAGTCCAGGACATTCCCCCATATTTCCTAGTACAGAGACTCTGTAATATAGGAACATTATTGTGGAATGAATTAATAAATATTTACTTTTGTCATCCAAGTATATGAAGTTATATTTATACTATCATTCCTTTGGTAGCACTGGATGAAAATAAGACTCTCACAGATGCGAAACCAGACATCAAAGGACCAGCCAAGTGGCTGGTTGTGCGGTGGAGCCTGAGAACCAGGCTAGATGTTCTAGCTCCTAAATCATCTAATCTTTCCCTAATGATGTGTCATGAAGATCTTTGATAATTTCTGTAAAAGGAAAATCATGACCTTCGCAAAAATATGAAATGAACATTTATTAAATATTTTCTTTAAATCATTAATTTAATGAAGAAACCAATAAGATGTTAAAAAAAACTGGTTCAAAGAACATCTGAGGCATCCCTATGCCTTTATAGGCAATACTAAGATAAAAGCGAGGGGATAGATACAAAACTGGTTAATATCCCACTGAGTCATAAACCATAACCTCTCTGGTTATCTCTTCCACCAAACAAACATCTATAAGTTAACCTCTGTTCTGCAGAGTTGTAAATTGGCTCAGACAATAAAAAGCCAAGGCCAGCACTGCAGTGAAAGGGTTCCCAGTAAGCTTTTTTAGCCTCTTTCCAAGTTTTAGACACTTTTCTGACACTCTGGTATGTTAAGGTTTTCTTATCATCACCACTTTCTTACTGCCCAGGCTGTTTCTTTTCTTTTTTTTTTAAAATTAATTAATTATTTTTTACTTTACAATACTGTATTGGTTTTGCCATACATTGACATGAATCCACCATGAGTGTACATGAGTTCCCAATCCTGAGCTCCCCTCCCACCACCCTCCCCATATCATCTCTCTGGGTCATCCCAGTGCACCAGCCCCAAGCATCCTGTATCTTGTATCAAACCTAGACTGGTGATTTGTTTCTTACATAATAGTATACATGTTTCAATGCCATGCTCCCGAATCATCCCACCCTCTCTCTCTCCCACAGAGTCCAAAAGTCTGTTCTAAACATCTATGTCTCTTTTGCTGTCTCTCATACAGGGTTATCATTACCATCTTTCTAAATTTCATATATATGTGTTAGTATACTGTATTGGTGTTTTTCTTTCTGGCTTACTTCATTCTGTATAATAGGCTCCAGTTTCATCCACCTCATTAGAACTGATTCAAATGTATTCTTTTTAATGGCTACCAGGCTGTTTCTTACACTGATCCTTTATTCTTCCTTTTCTTCCCCCTTACTGTCTCTAATGTATATGGATTCCCTTCTAATCGAAACTCAAAGTTTTGTCTTGAGTCAAAGTGAATTGTGGCATTTAACCTGTGACTTCCCTTCTAGCTCATTGATACTCTCTTTTCTTTCATCCATCTAATCATCTATCCATTCAATCATCCACCCTTCCATGCTTCCATTTTTCCATCCCATTTTTATTCATTTGTCCTCACATTTATTCAACCAACACTGCTGAGGTCTGATTACAAGTGAGCATACGTTAAGAGCCGTGTAAAATAAGATACCATATCTATGTCTTCTTTGAAATCAAGTTTATTAACTAGTTGGTGAGACAAGCTATCCATGAAAACTATGTTACAAGAGTTATTTGGTTTGCCTGGACTAAAATAACAATATATCAGTCAAAGATTTTTCCAAATGGTACTCTCCTATACGAACCAATATATTGTTATACTGATAACCATAACTTACCAGTAGAAACAGTTGTCACTCTGCAAAGAGTGCTCTGATGAAAATAGTTTGATTTTGCAGTCTTTAATTTTGCCCACTGAGCTGTCAATTCAGTTAAATACAAAGTTAGAGAGTCTGTTAGGTCCTGGGAACTGAATAGGCACTGGGTATACATCTCCACAGAACTTTGCTAAAAGGCAGATCTTCTCCAGGGAGATGTATCTTTTTTAAGCTGCTGGTAGTCATTTCAGTTTCAGTGTAGTGTACTTTTTTCTTGAGAGTGGATTTTGCTTGAGCTAGAGAATGTAAGGGTATTTGAGTCACCAAAAAATAAAAAGAGACCGCCCCTGAAAAAATAGAATGAAGAAAATGGATGATGGAATTTTAGTCGTTTCTTAAGAATGGGGGGTGGGTTTTTTTTTTTTTTTTATTATTTATTATTTGATTTTGGCTGCACTGAGTCTACTCTGCACGTGGGCTTTCTCTAGTTGCGGTGTGCAGGCTACTCATTGCGGTGGCTTCTCTTGTTGCAGAGATAGTCTCTTGGGCGCGCAGGCTCAGTTGTTGCAGCCTCTGGGCCCCAGAGGGTGGGCTCAGTAGTTGTGGTGCATGGGGCTCATTTGCCCCAACGAATGTGGGATCTTCCAGGACCAGGGATTGGACCTGTATCTCCTGCACTGGCAAGGGGATTCTCAACAACTGGACCACCAGGGAAGTCCCAGGGACTGGTTTTGAGGAAGTTAGTTAGTTAGTTATAGTTGTTTTTCGGAGATAAGAGGCTTGCTTAATTATTTATTGGTTGGTTGGTAGTTGCTTGGTTGAGAGAAAGAGAAAGAAATAGAAGGGAGGGAAGAACATTACAGAAATTCCCAATTACTTTGCCATAGCTAAGTGGGCCATGAATGGGGAAAGGAAACCTATTCTAGAAATGCAGAGGGTCTTATTGTCTTAATATAAATAGACACTAGTTTAAACATGCTTCTGTGGTGGCTCAGATGGTGAAGAATCCAGCTGCAATGCAGGAGACCCAGCTTCAATCCCTGGGTGAGGAAGATTCTCCGGAGAAGGAAATGGCATCCACTCCAGTATTCTTGCCTGGAGAATCCCATGGACAGAGGAGCCTGGTGGCCTGCAGTCCATGGGATTGCAAAGAGTTGGACATGACTGAAAGACTTACACTTTCACTTTAAACATGCCACAGAGGTTGCAAAATAAGTCATGTAGGAGCCATCCTTGAGAAACCAGGAAACTTAACCCTAGCTGATGACAAAACTGTAAGAAATTATATTTCCTTGTCTACTTGATTAACATACAGTTGCTTTCAGCACTGGTTTATTTGGTTTGACACAATTTAGTGATCTGAATAGTCCTCATTAATAAAGAAACATCCTGCCTGTGCTAAACATGAAGTTTCTACTATTGTCCCTTTGTTTAAATGTTTATAATTTTGCTCCTGAAGGAGAAGGCCTGGTGGGCTGGGAGGAAGAAGGCTGGGGACCCAGGTCAGGTTTGCTTGGAGAGATGAGTGTTGGCCATCTTTGCCAGTGTGTTGCCATCGCCCAGAATTCATCTTAGTCTCAGGGAGGAGTCTTAACTGTTATAGATGCCACACCTTTTATCCATATGTCTTGAAAATGAGATTGAATCTCATTTCCATATTCAATCTCATGAGGTTGAATATAGAAAGCTTGTAAGTACGATAATGCTGTGCTCAAGAGTAGGTAATCCTTAAATCATGCTTTTGGGAAATGTAAATAAATTGCAATATTCACTTTCTTTGTCTCCTTTATTTGAATACACTTCATTTTGAATGAGGTTAAGACATTTGGTCATGTAAATTTAAATACTAGTCAGTGTTAGAGTCAGTGTGATTTAGTAGAAAATATATTAACTTAATTTGAAAATATATTGCATAGAATAATCAAACACAGAGAAAATAAACCTGTAATGCTGTAAACATTTATACCATATATAAATAACTAAAAATGTAAAACTAAACACTCCTCATTCAAGGTCAGGGTGGTGTGCCGAGGACTTGACCGGGGTCAGCAAGCCAGCTTCTACTCCCATCTCTTCCTCTAACTTGTCAGGGACTCTGGCCATCAGTTTCCTCACCAGATTTGAACGGTTTGGAAAGATCATCTCAATAGCTTTTTTTCCAGATCAGTTATTCTAGGTTTGGTCAAAATTTTAGTTCCTTAGAAACTAGTGCTCCTGGTTTTGGGGTTACTTTAATTCTGTTCCAGGTGGTAAACAATCTGCCTGCAGGAGACTCAAGAAGCAAGGGCTTTATCCTTGCATCAGGAAGATCCTCTGGAGAAGGAAATGGCAATCCACTCCAGTATTCTTGCCTGGACAATCCCATGAACAGAGGAGTCTGGCGGACTGCAGGAGTCCATGGGGTTGCAAAGAGTCGGACACGACTGAGTACTCACACACAAAATTCTGAAGCAAACTTCTGGCTTCCCTTCTTGCTTTAGTCCCTCTTTTTCCTCTTTGCTTTCTGTTTTATTTCTTTGTCTCCTCTCCAAGCCCAGATAAGAGTGGTAGTCCTCACTGATAGAGAATAGACTCAATTTCTTCCTGCTACACCTATGAGAATTCACAAAAGAAAATCTTAGGCCTTACACACTTGTCTTGAGCTTCCAAGATGAACCTGTGAGAATGCATTTTTCTGAAAACAGTTCCTTGGAAGGAGACATCTGGGTAGATGGCTGGTCTTGTCACATGGTGAGCTGGCCGCCTCTACAAACTTCTGTTTGGACATGAAGACAGGTTTATATTGTCTGTCTGTTTCTTGGGGAGTTTACAAAATCCTCACCTGATTAATTTGAACTTGAGCATGGTGAACTATCTAATTGTCTTTATGTGGGGCACTAGGTGTGCCTGGATGTCGGCTGACTCGAGGGGATGTTTTGACCTTGCCTGGTGTGGGGACTGATGAGATGCCTCCTCGCTGTGGCAGTTGGAGCACAATCCAGTGACAGTCAAGTACCTCTGGGAGTTCTTTTAGTCAAGGCGTAGCTGTGACAAGTCCTCCTTGAACATGGCAGTGACGAGATCACACCTCAGCATGCAGCAGCTGGAGGCCCTACTCAAGCATCTAAAATTGTATCAGAATTAGGTGAAAGGTTTAATTTTAGGCTTTGAGAGGTAGGCCTTTTTATTTTTTGCAAAGTCTGTTGTTGCTTATCATCCTTTACTCACCCACCTGCCCACCCTTCCAACAGCTGCCAATAAAACTTTTATTGTCCTTTGTCATGATGTAGCATAATATTTGCAATATAGATTACTGAAACCAGTTTAACATGTCCTCTTTGTACTGACTTCATATTGGAAGGAATCCTTAATCCCCAGGTCATATGCAGACATTTTTAATTTAGTTCAGATTGGACAGGTCATTCTTATTTTCAACTGGAAACCTTGGACTTACAAAAAAATGGCCCTCTTATCAAGGGAGAATTTACCAGTAATTATACTATTTTACGGGCTTCCCTGATAGCTCATTTGGTTAAGAATCCACCTGTAACGCAGGTGACCCTGGTTCGATTCCTGGGTTGGGAAGATCCCCTGGAGAAGGGAAAGGCTACCCACTCCAGTATTCTGGCCTAGAGAATTCCATGTACAGTCCATGGAGTCACAAAGAGTTGGACACAACTGAGCCACTTTCACTTTCACATACTATTTTATAGGGTTTCTCTCGTGGCGCTAATGGTAAGGAACCCAGCTGCTAATGCAGGAAATGCAAGAGACACAGGTTTGATCCTTGGGTCAGGAAGATCCCCTGGAGAAGGGCATGGCAACCCACTCCAGTATTCTTGCCTGGAGAATCCCATGGGCAGAGTAGCCTGACAGGCTACAGTCCAGAGGGTCACAAAGAGTCGAACACAGTGAAGCGGCTTCACATGCACACACACATGCTCTTTTATAGCCAAGGACTAAATCCAACCATTATAGTTCAAAATACGGACATGAAAACTTTTTTCTTATCAAGCGTCAGAGAAGGGGAAAGAAAAATCTACTGAAGGTCACAGAGATTAAACACAGTGAAGATAAAACACAGGTTTTATTTTATTTTTAAACAAACAACCATCTCAATGTTTTAAACAAAGAACAAAGAACAGGAAATTCTCTTCTAAAAGTGTTATTGTTGCTGTTGTTTAGTCACTAAGTTGTGCCCAACTCTTTGGGACCCCATGGACTGGAACACACCAGGCTCCCTTCCCCAGGCAAGAGTACTGGAGTGGGTTGCCATTTTCTTCTCCAGGGGATGTTCCCAACCCAGGGATTGAACCCACGCCTCCTGCACTGGCAGGTAGATTCTTTACCACTGAGCCACCAGGGAAGCCCTCTGAAAGTATAACATATAATAAATACCCTTCTGCTCCATAATAAGTTCACTTAGGCAGTAAGGACTGAAAGAAAGGGGAAAGAAAGATGGGAAGGAAGGAAGGTGGACAGAGAGAGGGTAGATTTAGGAGTCAAAGGTAGAGAAGGCAGGGGAGGAAAGGAGAGCGAAGTGAGCAGGTCCAGGGGTTAGCGATGGGGACTCTGCATGGGGCTTTTTAAACACCCTTCCAGTCCTGAGCAACCATTAACTCGTCCTTGGGGAAAAAAGATTACTCTTCCATCTCTTGTTTGAATTCTCGGTTTTCACATCCTCTTATCTGGCCCTGGCCCCTCCCACCAGCTACTGTTCTGGGCAGGGTCCCTCCTCTGCCCTCCTCCTCACCACTCCCAATAGCTGTGCGGCGCCCTCCCATCTGCAGGGTGCAGTCCGAGTGATCCCACCAGCCTGCACACCTCCCTCCACCACCACTTACTTTCCTGCTCAGAAAACTGTCCCCACAACTTGCCCCTCGACATCCTCTTGGATTCTGCTTCTCAGAAAAGTGAGCTGGGAATTCCTCCCGACTTCTAATTTAAGGCAGTAAGACCCCAGAGGGTGAGAGTCTTTCCTGGAACCTTAATTTCCCCTCCTCTCTCCTTCTCTCCTTCCTTCTTTGGTCCCTTTTCTGCTTTACTTTCTCCCTTCCTCAACTTGAAATGGGGAAAAAATTAAGACGCGCGATAATGCTTCCAAACAATGATCATCTTTTCCACTTTTCTTCCTCCTAATTAAGTCACTACTAAGTATCTGAATATGGAAGAAGGAAAGAGGACAAGGAGAAAAGGGGGGGAAATCAGACTGCTGTCAGGCGCCAGCAGGAGAAATCCTCTAGAGTGCTATGTGATCGTCTGGAAGTAAAAGAATAAAATGAAAGCTGGAACCACTAGTCTGCTTCTTTTTTGTTATATTCACTTAGCTCGCTGTATTTTTTAAGACTCCACAGATAAGTGACATCATGCAGTATCTGTCTTAGTCCTGCTGATTTCACTTAGCATAATACCCTCCAAGTCCATACATGCTGTTGCAATTGGCAAAATTACATTCTTTTTAATGGATGAGTAGTACTCTGTAGTCTCTGTACATATATGTACATGGGCTCCCCAGGTGGCGCTAGTGGTAAAGGGTCTGCCTGCCAGTGCAGGAGGCACAGGAAACCTGGGTTCCATCCCTGGGTTGGAAAGATCCCCTGGAGTAGGAAATGGCATCCCACTCCAGTATTTTTGCCTGGAAAAGCCCATGGACAGAGGAGCCTAGTGGGCTACAGTCCACGGGGTGGCAAAGAGTCAGATGCGACCAAGCACACACGCAAAGACCCAAAAGACATATGTGTGTGTATATATAAAACACATCTTCATCCATTCATCTGTTTATTGACCTTTAGCTTGTTTCCATATCTTGGCTACTATAAGTACTGTTTCTATGAACACTGCGGTGCATGTATCATTTCAAATTAGTGTTTTTGTTTCTTTCAGATATATACACAGGAGTGCTATTGCTGGGTCATATGGTAATGAATATATAAAAAAAGAAGCTGACCCAAAGATCAGAGAACAAACTAGTGGTTATCAGTGGGAGAGAGGGAAGCAGGGAGGGGCAATATAGGGGTAGGGGATTAAGAAGTACTAAATATTAAGTCTAAAATAAGCTATAAGGATATATTGTACAACATGGGGCATATAGCCAATGTTTTATAGTAAGTGGAATATAATCTTTAAAGATCTTTACAATATAATATTGTACACAAAATACTGTTGTTCATTCACTCAGTTGTGCCCAACTCTTTGAGATTCCACGGACTGCAGCTTCCATGGACTCTAAGCTTCCCTGTCCTTCACTATCTCCTGGAGCTTGCTCAAATTCATGTCTATTGAGTCAGTGATGCCATCCAACCATCTCATCCTCTGTTGTCCCCTTCTCCTCCTGCCCTCAATCTTTCGCAGCATCAGGTGGTCAAAGTATTGAAGCTCCAGCTTCAGCTTCAGTTCTTCCAACAAATATTTAGGGTTGACTGGTTTGATCTCCTTGCAGTCCAAGGGACTCTCACGAGTCTTCTCCAACACCACAGTTCAAAATCATAAATTCTTCAGCACTCAGCCTTCTTTATGGTCCAACTCTCACATCCATACATGACCACTGGAAAAACCATAGCCTTGACTAGACGGACCTGTGTTGGCAATGCCTCTGCTTTTTTGATATGCTGTCTAGGTTTGTCATAGCTTTTCTTCCAAGAAGCAAGCATCTTTTAATTTCCTGGCTGCTGTCACCATCTGCAGTGATTTTGGAGGCCAAGAAAGTAAAGTCTTTCACTGTTTCCATTGTTTTCCCATCTATTTGCCATGAGGTGATGGGACCAGATGTCATGATCTTTGTTTTCTGAATGTTGAGTTTAAGCCAGCTTTTTCACTCTCTTCTTTCACCTTCATCAAGCGGTTCTTTAGTTCCTCTTCATTTTCTGCCAAAAGAGTGGTATCATCTGCATATCTGAGGTTATTGATATTTCTCCCGGCAATCTTGATTCCAGCTTGTGTTTCTTCCAGTCCAGCGTTTCTCATGATGTACTCTGCATGAAGTTAAATAAGCAGGGTGACAATATACAACCTTGCCATACTCCTTTTCCTATTTGGAACCAGTCTGTTGTTCCATGTCCAGTTCTAACTGTTGCTTCTTGACCTGCATACAGGTTTTGCAGGAGGCAGATAAAATGGTCTGGTATTCCCATCTCTTTAAGAATTTTCCAGTTTGTTGTGATCTACACAGTCAAAGGCTTTGGCATAATCAATAAAGCAGAAGTAGATGTTTTTCTGGAACTCTCTTGTTTTTTCTATGATCCAATGGATGTTGGCAATTTGATCTCTGGTTCCTCTGCCTTTTCTAAATCCAGCTTGAACATCTGGAAGTTCTTGGTTCATGTAGTGTTGAAACCTAGGTTGGGGAATTTCAAGTATTACTTTGCTAGCATGTGAAATGAGTGCAATTCACAATTCAAAAAAAAAAAAAGGAAAAAAAGCTATTAAAAAGCATTGAAATCCCTGCCTATTGTTGATTCTCTGTCTCAAACCCTTGTGTTTTTCCTTTTTCAATGCAACAATATCTAATTCTCTGTCAGCTGAAGAGTGTTTTACAAATGGAGGATGCTTTTCCTTGTGTAACAAATGCTCTGAGTGCCCAGCAAGCTATAGACATGCATGATTAAAGCTCTGAAAGCCCACATGTACTAGGGCTTCCCTGGTGGCTCAGATGGTAAAGAATCTGCCTACAATGTGGGAGACCTGAGTTCGATCCCTGGGTTAGGAAGATCCTCTGGTGGAGGGCATGGCAACCCACTCTAGTATTCTTGCCTGGAGAATCCCTATGGACAGAAGAGCCTGGCCAGGCTATAGTCCATGGGGTTGCAAAGAATCGGACACAACTGAGTGACTTCACTTTCTTCTTTCTTTCATATAAGAAATGAAAAGCAATTTCTTCCTCACAAGTACAGTCCCCTGGGCTTGAAGATGTTCCATGAAGTGGCTATTTTGGGAGGAGGAAAACACCAGTGATGTAGAGAGGCTGAATTAGTCATCGTTTCCTTCTCTCAGGCCCAACTGTTGAGGGGTAGGGAGGACTGGGCTTGTGAAGGATGTGGACATGGCCCCATGCCATCGGTGGTGCTGCGGGAGGATGTGTGACCTGCTCAGCTTGGCCTCAAGTGGTCCTTGGAGAAGCAGGAGCATTTCCCTTTTGTGTCTTCCAGGTAAGTGGGGACAGATGTTACCATGTCCATTTGCTGGCTTGCAACCTTGGGAGCTCCCTGGGTGAGATCTGAAACTGAACCTGAACATGGAGGGCAAGGAGAGACTGGAGAATGAGGCAGACCACTCCAGATTGGTTTAATAATAAGCAAGGCAACATCTGAAGCTTATCTAAGGCGTCTGTGAGATGAGTGGATGTTCGCATTGACTCACCAGAATCTTAAAGTTTATATAGAAGCCTTAACTGGGTTCAGTTGGATATTCAGTCCAACAAGCTCAACAGCACCTCACTCTCTCACAGTTGTGGCCATGACCTTGAAACAGCTGCTAGCTTGGGAACGGGAGGCAGCTGTACACTCCAGGGACAGGTGAGGGGAGTGAGGGACCCCTGATTGTCTGGGGTCAGCTTGCTAGTCAAGAGGTCACGACTTCTTGATGAATTCCTCCAACACCACCTTATTGGAGTAACAATTAGGTGCTATAACAATTGAATCCTTAAATTTCAGTGACAACACGTGAGACTTTCTTGCTCTCCCAACAATTCAGGGTGGATGTTCTGGCAAGCAGGGTGCATTCCTCAGCTTGGCAATTGGAGGACGCAGGGCCCTTCCATCTTGAGCTGCCAATCCTAGGACCATGGACATCTCTGCTTCCCACTGGAAGAAGGGGAAAGAGAGGGTGAGGAAGCATTTTCTTCTTGATTTCCTTGGGCCAGAAGTGATCCGCATCACTTCTGTTCATTCATTCTACAAAGAGTAGACACATGGTTCTGCCTGGATCCTAGATGCAAGGAAGGTAGGGAGAGGTAGCCCCTCTGTGTGTGTGTGTGTGTGTGTGTGTGTGCGCAACTTCACACCACCGATGAATCTTGGTTGGACAATCTCTGCCACACCCATATAACAGGTAAGAAATTGAGGTGTAGAAATGTTAAAAGGGGAAAATGAAAGGACTTGTTAATGACAAAGTTAGGGCAGCAGAAACAGCCTGTTTTCCCCTCAGAAAACACTGGGTGGAACTTTCTTGGTTTAAAAAGAGTAGAAAAGAAAACGAGGAGCTTCTGTGACCACAGACTTGGGTGGCACGGGCCTCTCTCCTCCAGGGATTCCTGAGTTTTAAGGTCTCTTTCCCTAGGCTTTGCAAGTAAGCTTTTATGTATTTAAATATGCTGCCTGTTGATTGTGAGGAGAATGATTTCCTGAAAGCAGTGGCTTTCCCATTTTAGGGAAAGTCATCAGAGTCACCCGGAATGTTTGCAAAACATGAAAACTCCCCAGGCCCCACAGGGGCAGCTGTCTTGATAATGTACTCTGTTGTGGCTCAATTGCTCGCTCCACTACTGGGCTCTTCACTTTTTTTTTTTTGTTTTTTAAGGAGGATCATTTTTAAAAAGAGTATTGAATCTGTTACAATATTACTTCTGTTTTTTTGGCTAAGAGGCACATGGGATCTTAGCTCCCCAACCAGGAATCAAACCCACATCCCCTGCATTGGGAGGCAAAGTCTTAACCACAGGACCACTGGGGAAGTTCCTTTCCTTTACCTCTTAAATAAACTATACTGGAGTGAGTTGCCATTCCCTTCTCCAGGGGATCTTCCTGACCCAGAGACTGAACCTGGGTCTTCTGCATTGCAGGCAGATTCTTTACCATCTGAGCTACTAGGAAAGCCCCTTCTTAAATAAACTGCCTGCCCTTAAATCTCAGGTTGTGCTTCTGGAGGAGCCCAGCTGAAGCCATACACAATGTCATCAATCCTCTCTCAGGAAATCCCTTCCATGGTGCCTGCAGGTAGGGGTGGACTGATAGTATGAGGAGGGGCACACCTGAACTTCTTTGGCCCTGTCTGTCAATCTCACATGTCTAATCTTGCTTCCAGGAGCCAGGGCTTTCACAAACTGAGCAAATCCACATTGGTACACTCATCACCACTTGCAGACGGTCTACTTAAAAAAAAAAAAAAAAAATATATATATATATATATATATATAGTCTAAGTTTCCAGAAGAAATAAATTTTATTCCCACTTTACTCTGTCAGCTTTGTCCCATGTGGGAGCTTCCTGCCATCAATATTCCTCCTGGGTGAGTAGCCTGCAAGGTTCTGAGTCTCAGTGATTACCCCAAAGCAGGAATTGTGGCATAAATCTCCATGTGTGAAATACATATCACAGCTTGAGTTAAATGGACCCCAAACATATGGCATTGTTTTTTGCATTTTCTAACACATGGGCAGTTTTTCACGTTTAAAATCAATGGAAAAGTGAGGAGATTACAGGCAAATCTTCCTGGAGGATTAACCATCAGGAAATAGATTTGGCTGGCATAAATATTTGGGGGTGGGATGGATGACGAGGTCAGACACTTTCCAAAGACACATTTCCTACTGTGGTGTGGTAGCCCAAGGCGGGACCAGGCTGGTGGTTCTGGAATGAGCTGCTGACATGGGCTGCAGCAAAAGGTGAGAGGAGCCATAGGATGAGAGCAGGATGAGTCCAGCTGGGACTGCCAACTGCCTTTCCCACTGACAGGGACCAGTGACTCCTGAGATGGTCTCTTTTCCTGTGCCCTGACGTGGCTATCAGTCTGTCTGGATTCTAACGTGTATATAAGCTTGTCACTTGCTCAGGGGCCACCAGATAAAGTCACTAGAAACACTCTTAGATGTGTAGAATGAATCTGTTCTCTATGGACCAGATTTCATGCAGGATTGGGATGATAGCCCTGTTTTGACTTTCGAGAGTTAAAGAGGATGCAGGACTGAACATCAGTTATTATACTTTCCCCTGTATGTGTTAGTTGCTCAGTTGTGTCTGACTCTGTGACGGCGTGAACTGCCAGGCTCCTCTGTCCATGGGATTCTGCAGGCAATAATATTGGAGTGGGTTGCCATATCCTTCTCTGGGGGGTCTTCCTGACCCAGGGATCAACCTAGGTTTCCTGCATTGCAGGCAGATTCTTTACCGTCTGAGTAACCAGGGAAGCCCAATACGTTCCCTCGAGAGGTCAATTCAGCTCATCTTTCAGAGGGCTGCACCAGAAGAGGCTGCCATGTGCTTGTGTACAGGGCACCAGCTCTCCACAGGCAGTGATCAACAGAGGAAGAAGAAAAGCAGGCTCGTTAGGCATTTCTCCCTGAGCAGCTCACTCTGCCTGGCCAGCCCTCCAAAACCACAACCAGCTGCGCTGTCCTTGTTTCTGACACAGGCCCACCAGATTGCTGCCCTCTGTGCTCACCTGGGCGACAGCCCTGCTGGCCCCATGGCTGCTCTCTAGCAGATCCTGAAGGCTACCATGCAGTCAGTAGCTCTCTGGGCACAGGTACCTTTGCGCTGACTCTGCCTGTCTTCCCCTTTATCTCTCTCTCTCTTTTTTCCCCCTAAACGTTTTAATGCTCACATGGTAAAGCTGAGACAGATATCACCAGTCTACAGTGTGGGGTGGGGTGGGCTGTTGACTATGGAATCAGGCTTCTGAGTTTACCTTCCCACACCTGGGGGAAGAGGGATCCCTTTCAGTGGGTAAGAAAATCCCCCAAACTTCATGTGCAGACATGTGGCCCATGAGCCCTCCCAGCCCCATCTCTGTATCAATGAAGGCTTTTTCTCTCTGCACTGCCCTAGGCTGCACTGTCTGCTGGTCACTCCCTTCAAGGCTACGCTGTGCATTCACAGTGAATTGAGGATTCCCAGGTATAAACTTGAGGACAGGGGATCCAGTCCATTTTCTCTCTCCAAACTCTCCATCCTCCCAACAGCCCCTCATGTGTTGGGAGACAAAAGGAACAGGAAGAGATAGAAATGAACAGAGAAGAGGTCTGCTGAGCTGGAAACCTGTAGATTTTTCTAAGTGACAAAGAGTGAGTGTGGCTTTGTGAAAGAGGAAACTTGGTACATTAATGCCAGCCTTGGGAAAAGCAACAGCCCCAGATAAGAAGTGTGTATGGGGCTGGAAGCTGGGCAGCTCTGATTTCTGGCTCAAGGGCTTTCCAGTTGTGTCTCTAACCCTGTTTCCTTCTCCTGTAGAGTGGACTTAATAATTTTGATCACCTGACAGTTGATGAGAGAGCGAAAGAAGCCCACACAGGATAAGCAATATACAGAGATTAATGCAAGGTACCTGTCATCATGCTTACGAAGTTCATGATACTTTGAAAGGTGTAATTCATTGCAGAGATGCCGACTGGGGAGAGAGGGCCTGTCTTGCACCGGGTCTGTGCTCCCCATCTTCCACTGGCGGTTCCTTTCTCCTCCACGTTCCCACGCGGTCTGGACGGTGGGGAGAGGAGGCCCTCTGTCCTGGGCTCACTTGGCTGCCAGGGCAGGAGGTCGGGCCTGGGGCGCGTGCTGCAGTTGCGCGCGGCCGCCTCTAGATGGAACTTTCTCACCAACACAAGGTCGGGTGGGCCGCAGCTCCCCCAGGCGCTGGGTAGCGAGGGGGCTCTCTCTCTTCTTTTTTCAAACAGGTGCGGGGTTCCTGGGCAGTAACTCGTGCGGGAGGGCCGCGGGGCCGTGGTCGTAGAGTCCGGAGGGCTTGCATCAGCTGGAGGCGAAGGGACTTCCGATTTCCCCTCGGGAACCCAGGAGCTGCGGGCGCGGGTCTCCAGGATTTTCCAGCCCCGCATCTGCGGCTGCTAGAATCACCTCAATAAGACGCCGGCCATCGTGCCGGCCCGCACCCCCTTATGCGCAGGGCCGGTAGCCGGCGGGTCTTGCGTCCGGGCTTGGGCTGCGGGGGCTCGATAGACGGCGCCGTGGGAGTCAAGGGCAGGGAGATGATAGCCCGAGCCGCCGGGCAGGACAAATGGCTGAGCGGCAGCGCGGCGCGAGCAAACTTTGCAGGGGAAGCGCGTGGCTGGAGGCTTTACTTTGAGCATCCCCGACAGGAAAGCGTGGGGCGGGACAGGTGCCCTCTGCCGTGTATTCTTCACCGGGACCCTTTTCGGAGTGGCGCTGATGAAGGCGAGCCCCGGCTCGCGGTCTCGACTTCGGGCTCCGGGTGGCCTTGGTGTGGCGCTTACCGCGCGGGTCCCGGACTATTCTAGC
>SJXQ01001029.1:358459-399938 GCA_006408695.1 Aepyceros melampus
GTGTCCTACTGGGGATGGCGAGGGGCGGGGCGGGGGAAGGCGGAAGGAATGGTCTCAGGAATCTTGAGTTTAAAAAGCAAAGGCGAGGCGCCCGACAGCTCCTCCGAAGCACCTGCGCCAGCGTGGCCCCAGTTTGGCACCGACCCGCGCGGGGCGTGGGTACTCTGGGTGCCAGGTGCGGCGGGGGCAGAGGCGCTCCCTGCCCGGTCGCGCGCGGAACCTAGATTCCCCAGGCGCGCGGGGGGACTGGGGCGGCGCCGCAATACCCTGGCGGCGCGGGAAAGCCAAAGAGAGGACTGGGTAGTTCTCCTAAGGCCCTGGCTCTACCCGGAGCCTGGGTTCAACAGTCGAAGGAACTGAGAAGAAAAAGGAAGATGCGGCAGGGAAGAGGGGAGCGGGGGTGGGGTGAGTGGCTGCGGGCTGAAATCTCGGCAGAGGCAGAGAACCCTCTGAGCCGCACCGAGAGCAAGCCCAGCTGCTCAGCCAAACAGCTCGGAGATCCCTTGAGGTTCGTACAGTTGGTGAAAATATAACAGACCTCCTCTTTTCCACCCCCAACGTCTGTCGAACTCGCTCCCTTGGTGCAAATGAAACGCAGAAGGGTGTGCGAGTCACCCAACTGCGCAAAACCCCACCCCCCACACCCTCGCCCTCCAGGCTGCCCTGAAGACTTGTTTCCCTGGTGGCCCAAATTGCGGAGCCCAGGATCAGAGAGTATGTGAACACCTAGGAGGGTGGGGATGAAAACAGACCCATCCGCCAGCTGCAGAAGCCCCAAACCCTCAGACCCCGAAGCGAGTCCCGCTCGAGGAGTAAATGCCCTATTTGCCATCTGGGGGTGATCCCTTCCCGTAGACCTGACGGCGTGGGAGTCTCGCAAACACCCAAGAATAAACTACCGTCTTGGCCACCACCGCGGCTGAATACAAATCCTGCCAACAGACGAACTGGAAAACCGGGTTGGTGGTGGAGATACTGATAAGACACATCTTAAACGAGAGAAATGCATTCGATGATAGCTGTGTTTCGCTTGAAAGAAAAAAATAAAAAAGAGAGAAAAGAGCCACCAGCAGGTAGATCTTGGATAAACAGCTTATTGCACTCGACTGTAATTTCCATTTTCCGTTATGAAATTGTTTGTCAATAATTGCAAATGGCTACAGAAACCACTTTAGTTTACCTCGGTCACTTGCTTGTGACTAATGCCCTGAAAGATCTCTGTCGGAGACAGAATCAGCTGTATGAAATTCATTGCCTGGTTCTTGAAAATATGTGGTTTGATGATTTTGAAGAGAAAAGCTTTACCCATCACGGAAAATGAAGTAAGATTTTTTTTTAAATGCAGTTTTCTCATTTCAGAGTCAACTTACAGGTTGTGTCATACTTGGGATAAAGACAAAGAAATCTTGCCTTTAAAACCAGGGATTTGGAGAGGAATAGATAAGAGGAGGCTCCCGGCAGGCAGAGGATTTATCTAGAATAAAGAAAAAGATGCTGAGAACACAGCTCTTTACTGTTATTTAGGCTCCATTTGTTCTATTTGGTTGGTGCTAACTAGTTCTGCCCTCCTGCTCCTTTTACAAATTATTACTACTTGAATAATTCTAAAAACATCTAATGCCAAAAGGAATAATAAAAGGAAGAGTTGGGCTCCAGTGAGTGCGGGAGAGAGTTAGAGGTCTGGAGAGATGTGCTCTTTTCAGAGTTGGCTGGGCAGGTTGCAGCTGCTGTGGGGCTTGTTTAATTGGTATTTGTGTAGCAACAACCCGCTGACATTCACATTGGCAACATCTCATGCCAATCATTGTGGAAGAACTGTTCCACTATCTTCAGGGCATGAGACACAGGACACTGTACACATGTGTACAGGGTCGCAATGATTTTTTTCCCCCCTCCAACTTCCTTTCTCATCCTCTTCCTCCTGTAGTTAGGATGCCCAACAGAAAGAGGACTTTGCTTTCATCTGGGGAGTGGGGTTGCGCTGTCCCAGTATCTTAAAAAGAAATGGTTGCATGGACTTATCTCTTAACTGGACCCACAACAAGATCTGGCCACATCTCCATGCCTGTTGAATAGGCTGGTGTTTTAAGGTTCAGGTAATTGCTGATGTTTTCTTGACAGGACCTGATTGGACATCACCAGACTCACTCATGTAGTTTGCTCTGGTGGGGGCATGGTCACCCCATGATGTTCTGGAAGAAATGGATGTAAATGGAGAATCTGCTGGATTATAATGTTTCCATCCCAAGGGGGGCAGGGTTCTGTCTGCTAAATTTAGGTTTGGATTTAGATTTCGAAATTAAGATTTGAACTATCTCTTTCCGTTCCCTCCTTCTTCCCTTTCTCCCTCCTTCCCTCCCTTTCTTTTCTTTCTTTCCTCCTCCCTCCCTTTCTCCCTTCCTTTCCTGCTTTCCCCTCTCCCTTTTTCCTCTTTTCTTTCTTAGCTCAGAGTTCTTTGCTTTGATTTTCATTTCTACTTAGTACTTGAATTCAAGTTGTGATAACTCACTCCCTGACGGAGGACCTTGAGCATGGTACATTCTTCTCCCAGGACCTGCCTTCCAAGTGGTGGGTGTTGCTGTGGGAGGGATTTGAGAGGCTCCAGACTCAGGGTCACTCCCCACTTTGGCTTGTTACAGTGTCAGTCCTAATCACCATTAGAGACATTTCTTTGGTAAAGAAATTGTGGATCTCCAGGAAACAGTCTTATAAAATGAAGATGTTCCAGTTGGGGGATGACAAGTAATGTGTCTTCAGGTTTTGATTCCTGTTGATGAATTTGCTCCCCGCCCAGGGAGGGCCAAAGTAACAGGAGAACCAAGCCTTAAGATTTTGACCTGCAGAACACACACAGCAGCCCTGACGGAGGGGAGATCCAGGTCTGGGGGAGGAGGGATTGGGTGTGCAGAAGTGGGAAGAGGTAGGAGAGGCTAAAGAGGAGAATGCAAATGACTGGGCACATACTTTTCCAGGCAAAGGTGTATCTGCAGACAGAAGTCTTCTGGCTGTTTATTGGCCAACTTTTCCAGTGGTAAAGGCCTTAGTGGTAGAAGCTCTGTATCATATCTGCATACAACTTAGGAAGGCTTCCTCTAGTCCTCTTCTCCCTACAGAAGAGTATCTTGTCACCACTTTCTCCAGAATAACCCTCTTGAATGCTTCAAGTGTCCATGAACTTTGGCTCTCCAGCCAGATGTTGATCTCCATTGACTTTCCTCTTATGTCCTTCCTTCCAGTTTTCTTTTGATTCATTGGACACATGACTTGTTAAGGTCTGACCAGCCCTGTGTATGATGGAAAAGTGTGTTTTCTTCAGGTCTTCCAAGTCTTCTAAGCACAATACATCAGTAAACTATTTGAATTGTAGGACCGATTGTTAAAGAATAGTGTCCCTGTGCATTCTTACAGCACTTGGCAGTTTATGAAGTACTTTGACATACATTGTATCATTTGACTTCAAAACCCTGGGAGGTGGCCAGAAATCATCCCTCAGTTTAGAAACAAACTGGTCCCAGGTTAGTGACTTACCCTGTGCTGTGGAGTGAGTGCTGGGGGGCACTTCTCAGACCCTAGGATGCCACACTCACAGTTCAAACCTTCAAATCAAGGTCAGCTGGCCATCCATCATGGTCTGCTGCACCCAAGAGTGTGAGATAAGGGAAAGAAGGTAGAACCAGTCCATGTGAATTCGTGCCCAAGATTTTAGACATATTCATATAATCCTTCTATTTTTAGATTCCTTATATCCCTAGTGGAGGCTGTGACACCAACCTCATTGGGTGTATCGTGCAGTGGAAATGAGATACCATATGTGAGGCTCCAGGCATGCTGTGTTTGTTGTTTAGTCGGTCAGTTGTGTCTGACTCTTTGTGATCCCATGGACAGAGGAGCCTGGTAGGCTACAGTCCATGGGATTTCCCAGGCAAGAGTACTGGAGTGGATTGCAGGCACATTGTAGCACTCAATAAATGTTGGTTTCACCCCTTCCCCTCTCCTTATATGATACATATTATAAAAGTGGCTTCTCATTACTTTAAATGTGGTCTTTTTATGCAATGGCTGTGTTATTAAAAAAAAATGGCACAAATGAATTCTACTAAATCAGATTGCATTTTAAATGCATGGGGGGATTTAGCTATTTAAAGGAAACCCGTAGTGAATTCTTTTGTAATGCAAATAATCACCTTCTAATTTATCTGTTTAGTAAGTTGAGCTTCTCCTGTATCAGATTTTCTTAATGTGGGGCCTGCTCCTAGAGAAGAGCTTTCACAATCCTCTCTTACTGATGGGAAAAAGCCACTCAGCTTGCAAACAAAATCAGTTATTGTGTTCTGTTGGCAAAGTCTTGCTCTGGTGTTTTGAGCATAATCTCATATTCCTTTATTATTAAATAATAGAACCTCAGAACAGGAAGCTGGAAGACACCTTAGAGATTATATGGTCCGTCGCACTCATCTCACAGATGAGGAAATGGAAGCACACAGAGGTGAAGTGACATGTTGAGTGTCACCAGCCAGGGACTGTCAGACAAGGATCCAAATCTGGGACACTCTTACCAGGGAAGGCTCTGTCTAGCCCATCCTCACTCTGCCCCAACGAGAATTCCAGGGCTGTGCACACCTATGATGGCAGAGGAGGTGACAAACAAATCTGATGCATTTTCTACAGCAGCCGAAAAAGGGCTGCAAGTGTGGGGAGAAACTGCCAAACTTGCAATTTTGTGAATTGATGACAATATTTGGTTTAACCTTTTTGTTAAAGAGCTGAATAGATTCCAGCAGAGGGAGGCTGTTTGGCCTTTTTATGAGAAAATGATTACAATCCTTGGCTATTTCTGTTCCTGTAAGGGTTTTACCCTGTCGTGTCTCAAAAGCACTAGCCAAGTGCTGGAGGAAGACCTGGTGACAGCCACCCACCCCCACTCCTCACCAACCCCCCACCACAGGGCTTGGAGGTTTTGTTCTCACTGTCATCAGGCTGCCTGGGAAACCTGATTTTAAGCTGAGGCAATTGGGCAAACTGCATTTGATATTCTCAGTCCTTTGAAAGATTCAGAAATCACCCTGCCCTGGAAATGCCCCGAGGTGAACCCTCCTAATGAGTGCATTGTTTTCTTAAAGAGCTAGTCAACAAAGCTGTGCCGGTTTCTGAAAGACTTCTGTGGAGGGGCAGGGCCTACTCCTTGTGTTGTCCCAGTCAGTCTCTGCAATTCTGGGGGGTTTCCTCAAAGGGCAGGACCCACCCCTGGAGGACTTTGCCTGTGGTGCCATTCAGGGCTTTGGGCCATCTTCAACCTCTTTGAGCCTTTTTTCCTTCTCATTTACGTAAGAGCTTGGTGTATGAAATTCAGTGGATACTCTGTTAGGTGAGTCTTTGATACAGAGAAGGTAGGGCTTCCTGGGTTGTGCTGGTGGTAAAGAACCCACCTGCCAGTGCAGGAGACATAAGAGACGTGGGTTCAATCCCTGGGGTGGGAACATCCCATGGAGGAAGAAATGGCAGCCCACCCCAGTATTCTTTGCCTGCAGAATCCCATGGACAGAAGAGCCTGGCAGGCTACAGTCTATAGGGTTGCAAAGAGTTGGACATGACTGAAGTGATTTTAGTAAGCATGCACAGAGAAGGTGCCTAGAAAATAAAAAGAAGCAGAATTCAGGGTCTTGGCCCTGGAGGAGCTGTCCATACTTTCAGGAAACAGCTAGAGCCACAGACTCAGATCCCAGCTAGGAGGCCTGCTCCCCAGCAGACTTGGGCCAGTGCGTTGGCTAATGGAAGTGCTAATGATCTGCAGGATACCCATATACCATGTATGTAGGACTGGCTGGGAGGTAATGAACAGGGCTGCCTGGGCATTCAATGGTTAAGCCTCCTGAAAGGCCCTTCTGAGGGCTCAGAAGTAGTGGAAGGTGTCTGCTCCTCTCAGAGGATGTTTTTAGGAGTGTGGACCTCACACCTCTTTGAAGAAGTCCATCAGCTCAGGCAGGTTTGTATTGAGACCCAGAGGAAGATCAGTTTCAGAGAAAAACTGATTTTAAATCAAGCCCAGAACCTGAAGTAGAGCTATTTGGCTCGGTAGCACAAAAAGGTCATTATTTCGTTAAAATTCATCGACTCTGACTAGGATGAGTTTAGTGAAAGCTCCCAAGAACTGCCCAAGAGCAAGATTAGACAATGCAAGATTATACGATGCCACCAGATTTATGTCATTTTCCACAAAGTTTCAAATATATTTTCCCTTAGAATTTAAAAGGAAAACTAAGCCTTCTAGCCATCAGGAGTCTGATTCTTATGACAATGTATCAGATTTTGAAATAACTGCTGTATTTCAATATTTTATGAGTAGCTCTGATTTTACTTTTAAAGTGACGGAAATTTTCAGTTACAGCCTCACCAACTGGGCAAATATGGAAACAGTTGCTCTGCTTCAGTGGAAAATGAACCGCAGACTAAATTAGCAATGATGGGTCCTGTTTACTGAGTGCTTACCCTGTGCCAGGACATAACCTGAGCCATGAGGCGGGTTCTGACACCCCTTCACAGACCAGAAACTGAGCTTCAGAAAGGTTACGTGCCATTAATTCTATGCTGCAAAGGAGGAAACTTAAGCAAAAATACAAGTAAGCTGCCCAATAAATAAAAACCAAAATGGAACCTCTTGTTTTCCATTTAAGAGCATTCATCCAGTAAACAAGGGCTTCCCTGGTGGCTAAGCCTGCAATGTGGGAGACCTGGGTTCAATCCCTGGGTCGGGAAGATCCCTTGGAGGAGGGAATGGCTACCCACCCCAGTATTCTTGCCTGGAGAATCCCATGGACAGAGGAGCCTGGCTGGCAACAGTCCATGGGGTTGAAAAGAGCTGGACACGCCTGAAGGACTTACATACATATCCATTAAACAAAACGAGCTCTTGTCTCTCTGTTACTCGCTCTCCAACTTTTCCTTCACTTGAAGCTCTAAACAGACCTATCGGATGCATACCTTTAAAAGGAACTCAATTTTACTATTTCCAGGGCTGTACAGCAGGGGAACTAGGTTAGTGCTATGGTAGTGGCAGAGGTAAGGGTGACTTATAATTAACAGATGAACTGTGTTTATGGTCATCTATAATTGAAAACCATTTATTCTCTAAAGTGTTTTAAGTACTTGGGAGGTGGCTGGAGTAACGAAGAAAGGCTGGTCTTTGAAGAACAGAACATTCCCTTTTCCCCTTTATCATCTCTTCTTTGAGTATCCATTCATTCTGTGCTCTGCCAGAAAGGGTACACTCAGGGTCAGCCCAGCCCTGTGGACTTGGTCTCAAGCCCTATATTAGTGGTCAGAGTTAAGGTTTTATTGTCTTCTAACTGGTCTTCCTTGTGAAACTGTAAAACACAATACTCCTCTTAATGGGTGGTTGGTGTAATTTATGGTCCATCACTTCAATGGCTTCATCCAGAAAGTCAACTTGACTTTCTAAGTGTTTTCCTCTTGTGGAATGCCTGAGGTCAGGCTGTTGCCAAATCAGATTTTCTGTGGGAGAAGCAGCTGCTAGGAAAATTACATGTGATAGAACATCTGACAAGTGGTGAGAAAAAACAGAAAAGGACTGAGTATTTGGGGGCAGAATTGGGAAAATCCAGGGCTTGGCAAGTGTCAAGAGTCCAGAAATGCTTATCGTGGGCAGACAAGAGCTGTCTCAACAGACTGGGTCATTGGTAGTATCTCTGAACATATTCCAGGTGTGTACTCTGAAATTCCAGGCAGTGGGCTCTGATGAGTCCTCTCTCTTCATCTGAGATTGAAAAAAATGCAGCTTTCTCTGAAGGGTTTTGGACATATGTTCAGTTGTTCTCTAGGGAGGCACCATCCTCTCCTTTGGGATAGTGAGGACAGGATGAAAATTTTATGAACTGGAAATTGAACAAGTGAGTGGAAAATATAACCAGATGTTGGTTGACTAGGGTAGAGGAGAATTATCCACATTTCAGGTTCCAAACTTGTTTGTATAAATAGGTTAGAAATGAACATTAGATTATCCATTCTAGCAAAATACATTGGTGTGTTTACTCTGTTAATTGCATGTACATTTCAAACATCAAATTTCCTTCCATGAAGTCAGCTCCCATTTTCAGTTAAACCACTAAAATCCTTTGAAAAAATCTCATGGAATTATTTAAGAGTTAACGTCTTAGAATAACTTCTACAGATTTGCTTGTAGTTGTTTTCACTCTTGGTTATTTCTCGTCTTGATAAAATGACTGCTTTCCCCACTGAGTCAGACAAAATTGAGAAACTCTAGTTCATCTCCAGCTCTGATTTGGTCATAGTGATTCTAGGATCAAGGAGTGTTTACTTCAGAACTGCAGGCATACCCATTGCTTCCATTCTGACAAATTAATAGGAAACAGACAAAGGTGATAGGAATATTTTTCACACATAACCCACCCTACATGTTTAATTTTCATGTCATTTTTTATTACCAGAGAACAATAAGATAATTTACATGAAATCACTGACAGTCTATGTTTAATCTTTTCACAGGCTCTAAAACTTACATATTTTGGGATACTTGGGTGGATTTTCTCTCTCTCTCTCTCTTTTTTTTTTTTTGTGATTGAATAATCACTTTTTCCCTTGGGAAATCCGAGGCACCAAAAAATGTCATTAACAGATGACTGGCTTGTTGAATACATCACAGAAAATAGCCTTTTACTCTGATTTTGTGGACAAAATTTAAATGCTAAATTCAGACAGCTGTAAAAAGTAAAAACAGATTTGAAAAGAAATAATACCATCAATCACAGGGTTTTTACCTTCATGGAAATTGGATTTGTTGAAATAAAATGGTAAATAAAAGTACTTTCTGATTTGGAAGAGTCCACCTTGTTACTGATAACTTTTCTGTTTCTCTTGCTCCAAAAGTGTCATCCATCTCTCTGTTTAGATGCAGTACAGCCAGGTGTTCAGAATCATAAGGGGACAGAAAGAATTAGTTTCTTACTGAGTAGTGAAAATGAAACAACAGAAAAAGAGGTCAGTGCAAACAGGGCTTAAGAAGTGAAAAATGTAGGCCCATTGAATGGAACCCTTTCTTTTCTTCCTTCTGCCCTCCAGGAATAATTCTGCTACAGGGCTAACTTCAAGGACGTGAATTGGTGACCTCATCCCAACATCAGAACCTCAGCTGTTCCTCTGATTTTTGCATCATTCCAGGCAAGTGACTTTATGTGGAAATAAAATAGAACCTTGGGGTCTGATGGAAATTCACTGTGACATTCAAATCAAGAACACTTGCTGAAACCCACAGAGCCTTTCCCCATGGGCCCTGATGGTAGCCTCCAGAAGGTGCAGCCTCAGGTGGTCCCCCTTCTTCTGTGGCAAGAATAAACTTTGGGTATTGGATTGCAACACCGCCCGTGGAGAAAATGGTATGCGAGGGAAAGCGATCAGCCTCTTGCCCTTGTTTCTTTCTCCTGACGGCCAAGTTCTACTGGATCCTCACGATGATGCAAAGAACTCACAGCCAAGAGTATGCCCATTCCATTCGAGTGGATGGGGACATCATTTTGGGAGGTCTCTTTCCTGTCCATGCAAAGGGAGAGAGAGGGGTGCCTTGTGGGGAGCTGAAGAAAGAGAAGGGGATCCACAGGTTGGAGGCCATGCTTTATGCAATTGACCAGATTAATAAGGACCCTGATCTCCTCTCCAATATCACTCTGGGTGTCCGGATCCTCGACACCTGCTCCAGGGACACCTATGCTTTGGAGCAGTCCCTAACGTTTGTGCAGGCTTTGATAGAAAAGGATGCTTCTGATGTGAAATGTGCTAATGGAGATCCGCCCATTTTCACCAAGCCTGACAAGATTTCTGGTGTTATCGGTGCTGCCGCGAGCTCCGTGTCCATCATGGTGGCTAACATTTTAAGACTTTTTAAGGTAGGTAAAGGCACTAGACAATTCTGACCATTGTGAAAAGACAATGAGTTGTCCTGATTCCAGCTGCAGGTTTAAGAAGAAAGTGAACCCAGTAAAGATGCTCATAGACTCTTTCAGGGCCACAGTTTCCCCAAAGAGAGGAGTTTGTGTCTAGCTTTCTACAAGTATTGATTTAGTGCCACGTTTTAAAAGCAATTAATTGGATTAATTGTGACTTTTTTCCTGAACAAACAGGTGATAAATCCCATGACATGTTGAGTCCTCAGCATCTTGTGATATTCTCTTTTAATTTAATTTTTATCTTTTAACACTAAAAGCGTTTTGTATTGGGGTACAGTCTGTTGACAATATTGTGGGGGTTTTAGGCGAACATTGAAGGAACTCAGCCTTACACATACAAGTATCTGTTCTCCCCTAGGCTCCTCTCCCATCCAGGCTGGCACATACCATCAAGCAGAGTTCTATGTGCTGTACAATAAGTTTCTGTTGGGTATCCATTGAAATACAGCAGTGTGTACATAACTGGGCTGATTTTAAAGCAAAGCAGGTAGTTTTCGAGAGTCTAATGAAAATTTAGCTCATTTATCAGATCAAACGTTTCTATGGTATTTGAGGTATACACTTTACTTGGTGAGACTTCCTTAATGTTGGATGCTCTGTTATGACAAAAGTTCCTGTGTGAGGAAATTGTATTTATCACTAATGTGTAGATGGGAGTGACACTCTGGACTAGAAGATGGCCCTGAAGTTGTCAGGTTTATTCTAGCTACAATGGAGCAGCGTCTCATGAATTCAGACTGCCTGATGTAGACTTAGAATAATTATATGTAATTCTTATTGTATTAAAAGCTCAGATTTAGCAGGATAATGTGAAACTTTTTGGTTTAGGATGATCTGTTACCTACAGATTGCATTTACATATCAGATAAAATTGGCAAAAGAATATAAATATGAATCAATAGTTTGAAGGCATAAAGTCCCATAAAGTTATTGTAACTTATTTTTCATTAACATTCTCATTTTTTAAAATTAATATTTGTTATGTAGTCTTTGGTAATAGGCAACATTTTAAAAACAGAAAATATTTTTCACTCTGTTTTTTTTACTTCGTGAGACATGAAGTTTCCAGCTTATTCTGAATTAACGAGTCTTCATTTAATATTATGAGAAACTGTTTCTGTGTGTATTAGTTTAAAAATATTAAAAGAATATGGAGAGGTTGGATAGATGATAGATATAATGACAAAAATAAACAAAGTGATGGAAAACTTAAAAAAAAAATAAAAGTGTTCAAATCAAAGTTTTTCTGGTTTGGAAGCTGTCTTGGGGACCATCTAGTCTGGTTCACATCTATAACATCCCCCTGGCTCCTGTATGAAGCCTTAGTTTAGAGGAGAGAATGGTAAGAGACAACTTAAAGACTATTTTCAGATTGATGAAAGTTTCTCAAATGAGGATGCTGCTGAGCAGAACTGCTCTGTATCTAAGGAGTACTGAAAAGTCACACAGAAGCATTGGGGAATACCTGAGATATTTGAGCCAGATGTTAGGAAGAGCCTCCTTGGCAAGAAGGATGCCAAATTGAAATAGGTGGCCAAAGGTGCTCTAGTTCTCCATCTCTGGAAACTTTCAAAGGAAACTGGATAAAGTTGTTAGCAATTTCTTTTGGTCCAACTGACCCCTTACCTGGAGGCAAGGTAACCCCTTACCTGTGTTAGTCTGTTGGATTATTTAATGAGAAAATGCAGGTGAAGGATTCCACCAGGACCTGACTGTCCTTTGTCTGTTTGGGCTGCCAAAGGAAACTTCAGGCCACCTGAAGGGTAGGTTTTTTAAATGCATTCTATACCTGGCCTCTCGCTGCTTTGTCCTTCTCCCACTGACAGGCCAATTCTCCCCTCACCCTCTCGGGTGACTCTGAGGGACCTTATTTGACCAGGTGGGAGAACTACCACTGACTCTGGGCAGAGTCCAGTGCTGTAGGCCAGTTCTGGAAACCATCTGTCCGCAGATGAAGGGGCCGCCATTCCTGCCTTTTAGCCAGGAGGAGATCTTGGTTATACTAGGTGTCATTACTAAGACCAGTATGCTGGTCCAGAGTGAGCATTTAATATCTGGAAGCAGATATATTTTTTAACCAAATAACTGGGGCTTGAAAGATTTGTCTTTTATAAGCAAGTGAGAAAATGTAAGTGATCAGCTTGTCTTCTAGCTGAACCTGGAACCATGTGACTGAATTGATAATTGCAGTTTCATTGTTGTGCCATTTTCATTTATTTTGATGATTTATATGAGACCTCCAGCCAGTGCGCCACACTGATATTAATTATGAAATGATGGTCACTTTTGGATAGAAAATGTTTCACTTTATGTGTGAAAATATATTCTGTTTAAACATGTATGCTAGGACTGACATGAAATATTAGAATAGTTATCAAAGGAATGATTGGCAGATTAACGCATTGGGGAAGGGCTTACACTTCCTTTCGAAAGATTAATACTTTGATTAACCAAATGCTGTGACTGTGAATAAAATTAAACATTTAGGACAATTTTATGGAGCTTGGAACCCTCCAGGACAGCATATGACCCATCGTATCTAAAAAAACTCCTGGATATCAATATAGTACCACTTATTCCTAGATTAATGGAGTTACAGAAGGTTGAGCATCTTGGTTTGGAAACCCACAAACGATTAACCCTGACCGTGAGGGATGTAAACAAGGTCTTGATTAATGAATTTATCACTGTCCTGCTCAACAATAAGCATTAGTTGGGTTGTTTTTAGAATCTGTTTAAAATTATATAGAAAATATTTGGGCTGAAATCAGAAGTAATCGCTAAATGTCTCAGTTCTCTTTTTTATGGACCGTCTGGGTAAAGCCATGTGGTATCTGCCTGGGCTACACTGTGAAGGAGACAAAGTCCTTCGGGCACCCCTAGCTTCCTCTTCCTTCAGTCTGACCCTCCTTGGCAGTCTTTCCTGGCCTCATGTCTCTCTGTGTTCTCCTAACTGCAGTCTTGTTTCAGGAAAGGAGGTATATGCATAGCATGCAGGCATGCCATCTGCATATAGCATGTCTGTTTAAGTCAGAGGAAGATTCTGTTTTTCATGGGATCACGAATTGTGGTTTGATGAAACAGTGTATCTTTGTAAAGGGAATTCAGACACGGAGGGAGGTTCATTTAGCCCCCCCAGAGATGGCACTTTTTGGGGTGGAGAACAGTGGGCGGGAGACTCAAAAGAGACATGAGTTCCATCCCTGGGTGGGGAAGATCTCCTGGAGAAGGAAATGGCTATCCACTCCAGGATTCTTGCCTGGGAAATCCCATGGGCAGAAGAGCCTGGCGTGCTGCAGTCTGTGTGGTCACGAAAGTGGGACATGACTGAGCATGCCGGCAGCCCGCCGCCATGCACCTGTGTGTCTCCTCTGCCCCGGAATACGGCTGGTCCTGCTCCTTTCTAGAGTGAAGGAATGTTGCTCTTTGTTTGTCTTCTTGTCAAAGCTCAGGGGCAAATGAAAAAATCAGTCCTTTAACTTAAGAGGTGAATTGGACAGGGAGTGGAGCCAGACTCTACTGGTGAGGGGGATGGGCAGAAGCTGCCCTGTGGCACCACCCCTGGGGGACAGAATGCCACACTAAACCAGCAATTGTCTGCCTGGGTCAAGGGGCATGCACTCTCTCCTCCTGCCGAGGGGGGGGGGGGACGGGCTATCAGCGGTCAGAACCACCTCAGAGGCTTTTCCTGTGACAGGACCCAGTGAATGAGAGCCTGCCAGCTCCCGCCTGAGAACCATTTTTACTGATTGTACTGTCTCCTGTTTCTCAGGAGCATTGGGAGTGAAAATAAGTTTGAGAGTCACAGATAAAACGTTAATGATCTGAACTTTTTAGAAGCACTACACACAGCCTTGGCGCACACACACATGTCATATTTGGGTTAACAGAGGGGCAGAGCAGTCACCTCGGTGACTGTTTTATGTCTAACCAAGTGCTGGGAGAAGGCAATGGTGCCCCACTCAAGTATTCTTGCCTGGAAAATCTCATGGACGTAGGAGCCTGGTAGGCTGCAGTCCATGGGGTCGCTGAGAGTTGGACACGACTCAGTGACTTCACTTTCACGCATTGGAGAAGGAAATGGCACCCACTCCCGTACTCTTGCCTGGAAAGTCCCATGGACGGAGGAGCCTGGTGGGCTGCAGTCCATGGGGTTGCTAAGAGTCAGACACGACTGAGCAACTGCCCTTTCACTTTTCACTTATTCATACATTGGAGAAGCAAGTGGTAACCCACTCCAGTGTTCTTGCCTGGAGAGTCCCAGGGACGAGGGAGCCTGGTGGGCTGCCGTCTATGGGGTCGCACAGAGTCGGACACGACTGAAGCGACTTAGCGCAGCAAGTGCTGGGAAAGATTGAGGGCAGGAGAAGAAGAGGACTACAGAGAATGAGATGGTTGGATGGCAACATTGACTCAAAGTGTTGCAGAAACCAGTAACTGAGAAACCAAGTACCACACTCGAAGAGTTGGAGAACTCTGGTTTATTAGCTCAGCGGGCCCAGAGGAGTTAACACTCCAAGCTCTGAGCCCTGAACAAAGGGGTTACAGAGTTTTTATACAGGGACAGGCATGATTAAGCGGGTTTGCGGGTTTGCAGAGGCTGGGCGATTGCAAACAGCAGGACGAGGGTGAGTGAGATAAGCTCCAGTTCTTAGTATTGTGAGTCCCCATTTTCTGAGACCTACGTGATCCAGACTTTGCAGGGAGCAAGCTGAGTTACAGAGGCAGAAGAAACAGGTTATGTAAAATTTTAACTTTTCCTCTTCAAATGCACATGAACTTGGGCAGACTCCAGGAGACAGTGGAGTACAGGGAAGCCTGGCATGCTGCAGTCCATGAGGCTGCAAAGAACTGGACACGACTGAGCAACTGAACAAAACCAACAGCAATGTTAATATTTGTAGATAATAGTAGGATCGATTAGGATAACTGCAGAGTGGCAAACTCAGAAAACTCGGAACTGCTCCAACCTGCATGAAGGCAGATCTGCCATTTCAGTGGCTCCAGTGTTGCAGAGAGACCAAAGAAAAGAAGGGTCCAACTCTCAGATAGAGATTGTGTGGTTTGAAAAGAATTAAAAAGAACGAGAGGGTCTTTTGGGTCTTTTGGCCAGGAAGCCCATCATTTAAATTTGTTTTATAAAGCAGTTTCGAGGAATTTGCATATGTTTTATAAAGAGCGGGGATTTTTTTTCCTTTTCTAGAAATTTCCACCCCTCTCCTTTAAATTAGAGCAAATCTGCTCCTCAAAACACTAATCATGTCTTACTTTGGGCAAAGATTGAACATTCTAGGTTAAAAATAGCACATTGGCGCTTGGAGGTAATGCATGCTAATGTCCACATAGATGCATCGAGTTAAGAAAGGACAGCGTCAGATGTGATTCTCCTTCTCCTGTTTTTCTGGGCAACTTTACCTAGAGTTAATTTTCAACTATTGAAGGATGAGAGGTTAGTCTATAGTGTGCTTTCCAAAATAATCAAATGGGACTTTTGAATAGAAATCCACTTGTAGGCTAGATAATTTCTCCCCGTGTGGAAGTGTCCTGGCTCTAAATGGCTAAAATTGACCTTCATGTTAAGTCAGTGAAGTACAGTGAAGCATCCCGTTACCCTAGATGTGCTTGCCAACCCTTCTATGTTTACAAAGATGTATTTTCTTCCAAGAGACTCCACTAATTGCAGCAAACACTCCCATCAAGCCAAGCATTTTGCAAGTTATTTATTGCTTACAATGAGCTTTCTTAACTCTAAACTCTGAACAGGTAAATCTGCCTATCCAGGCTTATCTAGTTAGATGGACAGAAAAATGAGCCCAATCAATAAACTCAGCAGGAGGTAACATTTTATGTTAAATCTTATTTGATGGCAAATAGATAATGGAAAATTGAAAGATAGACTCCTCAGTCAATCCTTTGCTTCTGTGGCAAGCTCTAATTTAGTTTTGTGAAGAGCCTATTCACTTCAGATGAGAGATGACGGGTGTTCCTTCTTAGTGGCTCTAAGTGGTTGTGATGGGGAAATGGGTCCTGCCTGTTGTCGCTGACACAACTCGCAGCAATAGGGATACATGAATGTCCAGATGTGGTCATGCCACTCTTCCTAAAGCTCTCATGGCTGTCATTGCTTCCATGATGAAGTCTCCTTCCACTTGGGCAAGTCTTTTCTCACTTCTCACTTCTCTCCACCACATTCAGTTTCTCTGTTACATGTAACAAAGCTCCATGAGGGCAGGATGATATCCATGATAAGCATAGGGCATATATATCTTATTTGTGGTTGTATTTCCCATACCTAGTATGGACCTATCTGGAAACCCAATAAATGTTTGCTGAATGAATGAATGAACCATCTCTCTCCACCCACTTCCACCTCCCTCACCCAATTCCAGATATTGGAAATAATAGGTTCTGGGTACACAGAACAGATAAGGGATTTTTTTGTGTGTTTTGCTTTTGTACTGTTTGAGAAAAAGGAACAAAAGGAGGGAAAGGAGGAGAAAGAAGGAGAGAAGGTATATTTGGGGAATTCCTATATTTTCATGTGCTGCCTCATTTTCCTACCAATGCATGTTTTCTTCAAACAGATTTTTAAAATTAAAAATTAAGTAAAAGACATGAGCATATTCTCATTTCAAAAAGTCCAAGCAATGAATAAGTAAATAGTGTAAAATGGAAAGAGGCTATATTCAAATACACATATCTCTCAGTAAAGTTACAAACACAGAATTTTATTAACAGATATACTATATGACATTTTTTTTTTTAATGTAAGAATGTGACTGGGAGAGATTTCCATATTGGTTAGTATAGATTCACCTCAGTAATTCTCAACTCTGGCTGCATGTTACCATCACCTGGATAGTTTTTTAAAAAAGCCAAATCCTACACAAGACCAACAAAACTGGGGTGGAGCCCTGGCATTGGTATATTATATAATCACCAGGTGATTCTGTTATTTGTCCAGGACTGAGCTATAAAACTTTAGCTATAAAACTTTTAACTTTAATTATATGAATAGAGCATCATTTATTCAATAGATCCTTTAAGTTATTTGACTTTGATTTCTTAAGGTCACTTAATCATTTGAAAAAAAAAAAGTAAAAACAATATCAAAGGCATTGTTAGATGCCTGAGCACTGTTAGCTCTCAAGTGAATTTTGATGTCATAGCGCCCCTTCTTGGACCAACAGAGGGGCTGAATTAATGAATTTCCCCAAAACACTTTGCTATAAGTTAGACTCACATGACATAGGCCCGCATCACAGGCCATGGCTCTTTATGACATTGAATAACTTAGAACCAGTGTTAGTATTGTGGTTGTGTGCTCACACCGTTAAAGCAGCATCATGACTTGTTGGGTGGAGTAGATTTTAAACTTGGTGAATTTAAATTAAATGTTTTTACTTTCCCTTTTCCTAGCCTCAAAAGGTTTAACACCCTACAGTGAATACTGAAGACATCTTAAGACCTGACAGTGATTAATGCCTGTCTTTTCAGTGTTTAATAAGGCAGGGACTTCCTGGCAGTTCAGTGGTTAACACTTCAAGTTTCCACTTCAGGGGGCCTGGGTTTGATCCTTGGTCAGGAAACTAAGATCTCAAGTGCCAACCATGGTGCAGCCAAAAAAAAGAAAAAAAAAGATTGTTTTAACTAGTGATTGTGAGTGAGGACGGGCTCCCCAGGTGGCGCTAGTGGTAAAGAACACGCTTGCCAATGCCGGAGACATAAAGAGATGCAGGTTCGATCCCTGGGTTGGGAAGATCCCCTGGAAGAGGGCATGGCAATGCACTTGTATCCTTGCCTGGAGAAACCCTTGGACAGAGGAGTCTGGCTGGTTGCAGTCCATAGGGTCGCAAAGAGTCGGATACGACTGAAGCAACTTAGCAAGCACACATGCGTGAGTGAGGAGAGGGAACAGGAGAGAGGCAGTAAAGCAGTAGAGGAAAGAAGGATTATTATGGGATTATACGAAATCACGTGTGCAAAACTTTTGAAAATTGTTTCAGGACAGGTTTCTTCCCAGACTCTTCAGAAGATAGCTAGAAAGCTATAAAACAAGCCTATAGAATTTAAAGACTCTTTCATTCAGTTTAAAGTAAATAAGGGCTTCCCTGGTGGCTCAGTGGCAAAGAATCCACCTGTCAATGTAGGAGACATGGGTTTGATCCCTGGTTGGGGAAGATCCCACATGTCAGAAAGCAACTAAGCCCCGGTGCCACAGCTCTTGAGTCTGAGCTCTAGAGCCCCGGAGCCAGTGACTACAGCCCACACACTTTAGAGCCTGTGCTCTGTAACAAGAGAAGCAACTGCAGTAAGAAGCCTGCACACCGCAACTAGAGAAAAAGGCTGCACAGCGATGAAGACCCGGCACAGCCAAAATTAAAAATGTACATAAATAATAACGAGGTTGTTTGGAAAGTAGGAGTTTTTCCAAGAGAATTGTGACAGTACTATGCATTTTTTCTTTTTTTTTTTGGCATAAGAAGTTGTCTGAAAAGCCTTTCTAGAACAAGTCAGGGTATATGTGGTGGTGGTGGTTTTGTCGCTAAGTCGTGTCCGACTCTTGCGACCCCATGGACTGTAGCCCACCAGGCTCCTCTGTCCTTGGGATTCTCCAGGTAAGAATACTGGAATGGGTTGCCATTTCTTTTTCCAGGGGATCTTCCTGACCTAGGAATCGAACGCGGGTTTCCTGCATTGCAGGAAGATTCTTTACCGACTATGTACAAATAAATTTCTGCAAGGAAAGTCCTATGCTCTTCTGTTAACTCTTTCACCCCAAAGATCGCAGTGGTTAGTTTTTAAAGAAATTTAGAGACTTGTTTTTTTTTTTTTTTTAAAGAGAAGTTTTAGCATACAGCCAATTGAAGGTGGCAGTTCTTTTATTTGGTTTCAGGACAGGTTCCTTCCCAGACTCTTCAGAAGCTAGCTAGAAAGCTATAAAACAGCCAAAGGTTGTGCCTTCTGGGGAAATTTCACCTCTGGGGGCTGCCCCTGGCTCCTGCCCAGTAGCTCTGAAACTTTACTCTGCATCAGAATCACCCAGAGGGCTTGTGAAAGCAGCATTGCTGAGCCCCTGGTAGAGCTTCTGAGTCAGTAAGTCTGGGTTGGGGTCTGAGACCTGGCATTTCCAGTGGTTCCCAGGTGATGCTGATGCTGCCGTTTTGCCGATCATGCTTTGAGAACCTCTGCTCCCTGCAAATCGCTTGCTGGCTGACTTAGCAAGTCAAAGTACACAAGACAAAAATGAGGTTGAACAATGCTCTGTCTGGTAGTGGCCTTTTATTCTTTTGCCTCATGCCTGGTTGAATTTCTGTTCCTATTGGTCATAATCACAGCAGCTGCTGTATGGACCTATTTTTAATTATGTGCCCTTTTGGAAGTTGTGTTCCTTATTAAACAATGCATAGCTCAGGAGTCCTGATCAGTGGAATGGCCTCTTGACACGGTTCCTAAAGCAGGGTCACTCAGATGACCACATTTCCTCATTTTTACTACCTATGACAGTGAAGCAGACCGATTTAAGAAGCCTAGACTGTGAGGTACACATTAGCAGGGAATTGAGAACAGTAAGAGACGAAAAGAGGCTATGGTTTGACTCAGATACCAGCAATTTGTCTTCAGAGACCATGACAGCTACCTCCTGACTTCTATTATGCGATGAGATTGCAAATAACATTCCACAGCAGTCTTAATCAATAGAGGGTCACAAGAGGCCCTCCTTTCCCAACAATGGGGAGAAAGGGCTTATTTACCCATTTAATTGATAAAAAGTGTTCTCTGGCAAAAGACAGAGACATCTCTTTCAGCTGTATTAAGGGACTCTCCCTATGTCTAAGCACTCTTAGTAACATAAAAATATATATGTAATCCTCCTGCTGGGCTTCCTAGGTGGCGCTAGTGGTAAAGAACCTGCCTGCCAATGCAGGAGATAGAGGAGATGAGGGTTCGATCCCTGGGTGGGGAAGATCCCCCGGAGGAGGGCATGGCAACCCACTCCAGTATTCTTGCCTGGAAAATCCCATGGACAGAGGAGCCTGGAAGGCTATGGTCCATGGGGTCGCAGAGAGTCAGAGACAACTGAAGTGACTTAGTACAATATTTACGTATTTTAAACATATAATGAGTACCAGGCTGGTGGGTTGGGAAGGGATCCAGGTATAACATCAACCCGGGCTTCCCCATTGTGGCTCAGCCTGCAATGTGGGAGACCTGGGTTTGATCCCTGGGTTGGGAAGATCCCCTGGAGAAGGGAAAGGCTACCTACTCCAATATTCTGGCCTGGAGAATTCCATGGACTCTATAGTCCATGGAGTTGCAAAGAGTTGGACACGACTGAGCGGCTTTCACTTTTCACTAAGCTACCTTTGTCTGGTTTCAGAACGAAGCCAATTTCTGCTGCTTTATTCCTTTTGGCCCAGTAAGCTGACAGGCATGTGTTTTCAATGTTGGCCATTTGTCTCCTTCAAGACTCTCCTAGGCTCCCTCTGTGCTTGGGGAGACTGGTTTCTCGATATAAGATAGCCCCAGGTCTACTGCTGAGGCTCAACTTTGAAGTCAGGTATCTGTTCTGTGTCCCCCACCTGTCACCCTGGGCTCCTTTGGGAAGTAGGGATGGTGACATATTCTTGCTTCAGCTCACCCTTGCTTCTTTTTACATGAATTGAGAGTGAATTCTAAGTTTCATTAGTGTTTGCACTATTTCTTACATTTTAAATTTAAGTATTAACATTGTGACAATTCTGTGTATTAGAGTTCTCAAAGTGATTTATCATTTCAGCTCTGAGAATGTTTGCATTTATATTGTTTAGAGAACAAAGGACATATCATTCTTATGCAGATTTGTTGCAGCGATATTTGTGTCCTATAGATATTTATCCTCAGGAGCTGTCTCTTCAAATTATAGATTATGGTAATGTACTTATCTAGTGGTGCTTGGTACTGTTTTGAGTAAAGCAGATTAATGAACTGTATGAAATAGGCCAGGTTTCATAGTCAGACTTCCTGGGTTCAAATTCAGATGTAGCTGTATTATCTTAAGCATGACTACTTATTGGAAATAACCCTGATTCTGGGAAAGACTGAAGGCAAAAGGAGAAGGGGATGGCAGAGGATGAGATGGTTATTTAGTATCACCTATTCAATGGACATGAATTTGAGCAAACTCTGGGAGTTAGTGAAGGACAGAGGAGCCTGGTGTGCTGCAGTCCATGGGGTCGCCAAGAGTTGGACAGGACTCAAACAACAACAACAAATCTTAAGCATGCTAGTTAATTTCTAAATCTTGGCTTTCTTTTTATTATGTGTGTGTGTTTATTTTTTAAAATTAAAAAAAATTTTATTGGAGTATAGTTGATTTACAATGTTGTGTTAGAGGGGTACAGCATGGTAAGTTGCTTAAGTCACGTCTGACTCTTTGCGACCACATGGACCTTAACCTTAGGCTCTTCGGTCCTTGGGATTCTCTAGGCAAGAATAATGAAATGGGTGCTATGCCCTCCTCCAGGAGATCTTCCTCACCCAGGGATCGAACTCATGCCTCCTGCATCTCCAGCGTTGGCAGGTGGGTTCTTTACCACTAGCACCACCTGGCAAGCCAGATGTATAGCAAAGTGATCTAAATGTTAGCTTTCTTAGATTAAAAAGTAGATAATAGTAGTACTTCCTTCATAAGGTTTTAGGATAAATTAGATGAAGTGCACACAAGTCCTAAGAATCCCTGATGCATATTTATGCTGACTATAGTGGGGAGGGAAATAATTGATGTCCACTGTTAGTTGAATATTCATCTTGAGTTAACCCTCTCCTCCAACACTCAAGCATCCCACCTGACTTGCCTTATTTTGTGAACAATGGCAGGTTAGACTGAAAGATGGTGTCATTGACCAGGAAACAATGCAATCAATAGTTCTAAACAGGCTCTGGCATGGAGCTAATTTGCCTGAAGGCTAAATATGAAACTGGGACCTCACCAACTGCGCTCTAGCCAGCGGAGCTAAGAAAGCAGTTCAGTTCAGTCGCTCAGTTGTCTCCGACTCTTTGCGACCCCATGGACTGCAGCACGCCAGGCCTCCCTGTCCGTCACCATCTCCCGGAGTTTCCCAAGCTCGTGTCCACTGAGTGGGTGATGCCATCCAACCATCTCATTCTCTGTTGTCCCCTTCTCCTCCTGCCCTTAATCTTTCCCAGCATCAGGGTCTCTTCAAATGAGTCAGCTCTTCGCATCAGGTGGCCAAATTATTGGAGTTTCAGCTTCAACATCAGTCCTTCCAGTGAACACCCAGGACTGATCTCCTTTAGGATGGACTGGTTTGATCTCCTTGCAGTCCAAGAAACTCTCAAGAGTCTTCTCCAACATCATAGTTCAAAAGCATCTATTCTTTGGCACCCAGCTTTCTTTATAGTCCAACTCTCACATCCATACATGACTACTGGAAAAACCATAGCTTTGATTAGATGGACCTTTGTTGTCAAAGTAATACCTCTGCTTTTAAATATGCTCTCTAGGTTGTCATAACTTTCCTTCTAAGGAGTAAGCATCTTTTAATTTCATGGTTGCAATCACCATCTGCAGTAATTTTGGAGCCCAAGTCTACCACTGTTTCCCTATCTATTGCCATGAAGTGATGGGACCAGATGCCATGATCTTAGTTTTCTGAATGCTGAGCTTTAAGCCAACTTTTTCACTCTCCTATTTCACTTTCATCAAGAGGCTCTTTAGTTCTTCTTCACTTTCTGCCCTAAGGGTGATGTTATCTGCATGTCTGAGGTTGTTGATATTTCTCCCGGCAATCTTGATTCCAGCTTATGCTTCTTCCAGCCCAGTGTTTCTCATGATGTACGCTATATATTAGTTAAATAAGCAGAGTGACAATATACAGCCTTGACTTACTCCTTTTCCTATTTGGAACCAGTCTGTTCCATATCCAGTTCTAACAGTTGCTTCCTGACCTGCATATAGATTTCTCAGAATGCAGGTGAGGTAGTCTGGTATTCCCATCTCTTTCAGCATTTCCCACAGTTTATTGTGATCCACACAGTCAAAGGCTTTGGCATAGTCAATAAAGCAGAAATAGATGTTTTTCTGGAACTCTCTTGCTTTTTCGATGATCCAGTGGATGTTGGCAATTTGATCTCTGGTTCCTCTGCCTTTTCTAAGGCTTGAACATCTGGAAGTTCATGGTTCACGTACTGTTGAAGCCTGACTTTGAGAATTTTGAACATTAATTTGCTAGCGTATGAGATGAGTGCAATTGTGCAGTAGTTTGAGCATTCTTTGGCATTGCCTTTCTTTGAGATGGAATGAAAACTGACCTTTTCTAGTCCTGTGGCCACTGCGGAGTTTTCCTAATTTGCTGGCATATTGAGTGCAGCACTTTCACAGCATTATATTTTAGGATTTGAAACAGCTCAACTGAAGTTCCACTACCTCCTCTAGCTTTGTTTGTAGTGATGCTTTCTAAGGCCCACTTGACTTCACATTCCAGGATGTCTGGCTCTAGGTGAGTGATCACACCATCGTGATTATCTGGTCATGAAGATCTTTTTTGTACAATTTTTCTGTGTATCCTTCCCACCTCTTCTTGATAATTTTCTGCTTCTTTTAGGTCCCTACAATTTCTGTCCTTTATTGAGCCTATCTTTGTGTGAAATGTTCTCTTGGTATCTCTAATTTTCTTGAAGAGATCTCTAGTCTTTCTTATTCTATAGTTTTCCTCTATTTCTTTGCAACCATCACCGAGGAAGGCTTTCTTATCTCTCCTTGCTATTCTCTGGAACTCTGCATTCAAATGGATATATCTTTCCTTTTCTCCTTTGCTTTTTACCTCTCTTCTTTTCACAGCTATTTGTAAGGCCTCCTCAGACAGCCATTTTGCTTCTTTTGCATTTCTTTTTCTTGAGGATGGTCTTGATCCCTGTCTCCCGTACAATGTCATGAACCTCTGTCCATAGTTCATCAGGCACTCTGTCTATCAGATCTAGTCCCTTAAATTTATTTCTCACTTCCACTGTGCAATCATAAGGGATTTGATTTAGGTCATACCTGAATGGTCCATTGGTTTTCCCCACTTTCTTCAGTTTAAGTCTGAATTTGGCAATAAGGAGTTCTATTTACAAATCCATGTCTTAGGTGGTTAGAGTCAGTTTTATTGAATTAACAAACAACTCAGGACTCAGGGAAAGAGTGGATGATTCAAAGATAAGCTGTGCTGAATTTTAAGGTTATTCCAGCACCCAAACAAGTGCCACTAGGGTTCAGTTTTGAAAAATAACATATTCTGGCTCCATTGGACTCTTTCCCAGTAGCCCTGGTTTGATGGTGTAAGAGGCGGAGCTGTGGTTGAGGACAAGCAGTTGACTAATCCCAAGGCTGGAGGCAGTCTTTAAGACTTTCTTTTGGGTTGGAATTCCCTCTCTTTACCATGTGTGGTATAATGATCTAATATAATTGGAATCACAGGCCCACTCTGGACCAAAGGCAGTATCCTTTTATTGAAGGAATACTCTCATGGACTATATAACACATATACCTATCACTTTCTGATACCAATGTAGAAATGTAAGCATGAAAAGGTTCAGAAGTACTTTCTCTAGAAATGACATTCATGTTTGGACAACCAGAAAAATAACGGAACTAAATATATAAAACTTTGACTCCCACGCTGACCTCTTTTGTTCCACCTGTTTAAAATGTGAATCATTCATATTAATCGTGGCCCGGTAAAATTTCCTGTTAATCAAACGTGGATAGTTGACTTAAATGTGAAAAGACTTCACAGGGAAAGAGAAGTGATATTTTTTGTAATGCAGAATTGCACTGTCTTTGTAGAAAGGACAGAATCCTACCTGAGTGTTACTTGGTGAATAGTTTTTGGTGGTGCTCTTTAAACTCAGTAAATGTGAAAACTCTTATTTTCCACCAAGAGAAGCAGAATAGGGTGAAGAAATGCCAGCATATTATCCACTTACTTGCATTCTTTAACAGGTGAAATAGGTAATAGCCAGTCAGTCCCCAGCAGGTGTTTGGACTTATTCAGCATCTTGGAAGTATATGCATAGTGTTTGACACCCCTGGGGATAATTATGAAAGAAGTAGAAGATTCTAAGTTTTACATTGCTTAGAACCTAGTTGGGGAGAAATTACTAACATGTATACAATAATAATTCTTCCATGGTGGCTCAGATGGTAAAGAAGCTGCCTGCAATGCAGGAGACCCACGTTCGATTCCTGGATCAGGAAGATCCTCTGGAGGAGGAAATGGCAACCCACTCCAGTATTCTTGCCTGGAGAATTAATGAAAAGAGGAGCCCGAAGAGCTATAGTCCATGGGGTTACAAAAGACTCGTACATGACTTAAAAACTAAACAAGAATACAATAACAACAAATAGTATAAAATGATATGATAAGGCTGTGGTGTGGTGCTTTGGTTTAGAAGAGAGGCTGACTTCACCCAAGAAAGCTGCAGCTATCAGCCAGCTACTCGTGGGCATGTGGACAGGGCTGGGCCACGGGGGTAGGGTAGGAGTGTAGAAACTGAGGCCAGGCGAGGAGAAGAGTCTAAGTGTAGGGAATCCAGATCCAACCTTTGATCTGATGCCTGCAGCTCCGTGAAGATGGAAGCAAGTGGAGGGCTTGTTTCTCGTGCTTCGCTTCTGCTTGTTTTATCTTTGTGATGACAGAACTTCAAAGGATCGCTTTAAGTGTCTCCTAAAAGGACTGAGGAATGCGGGAGATGCGGGTTCGATCTCTGGGTCGGGAAGATCCCCTGGGGAAAGAAACAACCCACTCCAGTATTCTTGCCTGGAAAATCCCATGCACAGAGAAGCCTGGCGGGCTACAGTCCATGGGGTCACAAAGAGTGTGACGTGACTGAGTGACTAAGCACACACCACAGGAGGACAGAGGAGGGTTGGAGGTCTAGGCCCCCAGCTCCCACTGAACGCAAACGTTGGGACTTCAGTTAAAATTCAAGCAAGTGAGTACCAGGCGTCCAGAGGGCAGAACTCTAAGCCCTCTAGATTGGGGTAGGAGTGGATACAGGAGGTGAATTGCTGTGCGATTCAAGCAAGGGCCCAGTGGACCCAGGAGAAGCCTAGACCCCACTTCCCATTTTTGCACTTTGGAAATCTGTGTAGCTTAAGATCAAAAACATTTTTTTTTGTCATTCGACACATGCATATATTGATTATTTCTACCGTTCTCATTAATTGTAGATATGCAATTAGTTGCTTAGAGAAAAATTAAATGCATTATCAGTGAATCAGTTTTATTTGCCTCAGTCCACTCAGGAAAGCCACCATCCTGGAGGCACACAGCTTCTCCTTGTTGTCTTTCTGATTCTCAAGTTACCTGAGAAAAATAGTATCTGCACTTTCTCTGTTTCACCAAGTGGTCACAGATCTCAGTAAGGTTAAAAAAAAAAGTGAAGGATTTACAGTATTCTAGGTATAAAGCATTATAGTGACTTGGAAATAGGTTCTGTATGAAAATGGCATAAACGCTTATTTTTCTTCTTAATGCTGGTTGCAATTTCTACTCTCATTAACCCCACTTATTTAAATAGGAGCTTGATGGGAGATGTTTTGTTGTCTTTGAACCACTGGGATGGAATTTTAAATCCTTGTGTTTTTTTTTTTTTCCCCAGCTTTTGCCTGAGGAGAAAAGATATTGGAAACTCCATTTTTTAGTCTGGATTATTTTGTTTCATTTACATTCAGACAGCTCAAAGTACCCAGTGAGTTTTGTGTGTGTGTAAATTAATATTTACAGGCAACCTTGCTGAAAGTAAAATAGATTAAGTGGAGAATATTTTCCCACTGCTTCCTTCTCTAACAGAAATGAAGTAACCCAGCACCACTCCTTAACGGAATGCCCCGTGTGTCACCTCCACGCTGATCTGAGCCAACATGGACTGAGAGAGCCGTATGGGGCCAAGGGCGTGCATGCGAAATAGGGTGGGTTTAAACACAGGCTGGAAGAATCGGAATATATTTACCCTTGAGCGATTCTCTAAATCCTCTAAATTATGAGGAATTAAAATGAAAACTTGTCTTTTTGGACTGCCATTACAGTTAAATTTCAGCCTCTACTGATCAGTGTTAGGCATGGCATGTGATAAGAAATTTAGATGTTAAATCAATAACCTAAAATACCGTAGTGGTCCAAGACTGATGAATAAATATTATTTTAGCATCTCATTTAAAAAATTTCACTGTTTAATAGCATTAATATTTCATTCTAGTAAAGTGGTACAAGTTTACAAATTGAAGTGAGAGAAATGCAAAACCTGTAAATAATGCTGATCACATCTACATGATGAGAATTACCCTTAAAAGTCTATTCCCAGGTAGAGAATGAGTCTTGTGAAGGGAAAGTACACAGCTCTGCACATTCCCAGGTAGAGAATGAGTCTTACGAAGGGAAAGTACACGGCTCTGCACGGTACTTTCTCTATATGGGCTTCCCTGGTGGCTCCCTGATAAAGAATCTGCCTCCCAAGCAGGAGATGCAGTTTGATCCCTGAGTCAGGAAGATTTCCTGGAGAAGGAAATAGGACCCCACTCCAGTATTCTTGCCGAAAAATGCCATGGATGGAGGAGCTTGGTGGGCTACAGTCCTAGGGTTGCAAAGAGTAGGACACAACATATCAACTAAACAACAACAGTTGTTTTCTATAACAATTGAACTCAGTAGAAGACTTCAACTGTTTTCAAATATCATATCCACTAATGGACATTTATTTTTGAAATTTATTTAATTGGAAATTAATTGCTTTACATTGTTGTGTGAGTTTCTGCTGGGCAGCAACGTGAATCAGCCAAGTATGTGCATATATCCCGTCCCTCTTGAGCCTTCCTCCTACCTCCTCCCAACAATCCCACCACTCCAGGTCATCACAGAGCACTGAGCTTGGCTCCCTGTGCTATACAGAAGCTTCCCGCTAGCCATCTCTTTTACACATGGTAGTGGGGTCGCACAGAGTCGGACACGACTGATGCGACTTAGCAGCAGCCGCAGCAGTGTATGTGTGTCCGGAGAAGGCGATGGCACCCCACTCCAGTACTCTTGCCTGGAAAATCCCATGGATGGATGCATTGGAGAAGGAAATGGTAACCCACTGCAGTGTTCTTGCCTGGAGAATCCCAGGGACAGGAGAGCCTGGTGGGCTGCCGTCTATGAGGTCGCACAGAGTCGGACACGACTGAAGCGACTTAGCAGCAGCAGCAGCAGCAGCAGCAGTGTATGTGTGTCAGTGCTCCTCTCTCCACTCGTCCCACCTTCTCCTTCCCTTGCTGTGTCCCCAAGTCTGTTGTCTACGCCTGTGTCTTTATCCTTGCCCATTAAAAAAAAATATTTTGGGGACTTCCCTGTTGGTCCAGTGGCTGAAACTCCAAGCCTCCAGTGCAGGGGGCCTGGGTTAGGTCCTTGGTCAGGAAGTCAGATCTTACATGCTGCAGTAGGAGTTTATAAGCTTCCATGAGGACCTGGTGCAGCCAAATAAATAAATATCAAAAAAGTGTTTCAGGAAGCTTGGCACAAAAATAATTTACTTTTTAAAAAAGTTGTCTTCCTTCATTCTCCTAATACTTGGCCTTATGGAACCTTGGGGATGAAAGGCATTTTTTGAGATGTGTTAAAGCTTTCATCCAAAGCAGAATCTCATCTATTAAGATCCTTAATACCTAGTGATTCAATGCTGCCTTTTATTCCTTTTAGTGTTAAACATACATCTCCACTCAACCTTCCTCTAGAGTTTGATGCTCTCGAGGGCAGGAAACATGTCTTACTCATTTTTATGTCCCTAAGAGTATCTGGTGTGGTCCTTGCACAGAGAGGTCCCAAAAGAATGCATCCTGAGACATTTACACACTGTCAGTGGTGGGATGCTAATAATCTCATAAACTGGCTTACTCCATTTTATAATGACCTGAAATCTTCCTTCTTGAGTAGATTTAGGAATGGCTTTAATTCCAGAAGGGATGGGGAGGCCCACCCAGCCATTTGGACAGTGAAGCAATCCTGGTGCTCAAGACAGGAGCAGAGGTCATAATCAATCACTTCTCCCTGTTAGCCTTATTCCTGTCTTCTGATGCATTTCTTTCTTTCGTGGGACCTTCAGATATCTAAAGGTCCTGATTGTCCAGAGTCTTGCATTCTCCAGGCTAAAAGTTTCTACTGTTTCACCTGCTCCTGATAGTAAGTAACATTTACTGAGAGCCTTCTATATGCCAGGCACTGTGCTAAACACTTAGCATGCCTGATCTTATTTGGTCTCCATTACAATTCTCTCAGATAAGTGTGGTTTTCAGATGAAGAAATGAGGCTTACTTAACTTAGAAAGTAGATAACTTAGAAAGGAAGTGGCAAGCTATAGTCAAACCATGGTCTAACATGCAAAAGCTCATACTTTCAACCACGGCTTTGCAGTCTTTCATACAGTATGGTTTCAAATCCTTTCTGTTATGGTTCCTTTCCTCTGAACACACGCCTGCTGTTAGCTTAACTCTGTTCTAGGTGAAACTCGTTTTTCCTTGCCATTCTAAAAGATGGCCTCTAAGCAAGGAAGTTAGCATAGAGAACATCAACTGTCTAAGCCTCATGTTTTTAGAGCAGAAGTGGCCGGAATGGCAGGTGGTCTGGCCAGCACATCCTCAGTGGGCACGGCCTGGATACAAGGATGGAGTCTGACTGCCGTGACCCTGTGTGTCTGTCTTGCTCCTGGGAACCATTAGGAAAAGTGTCCTCCTCCAGCACTGTGGATGGGAGCTTCCGATTGTGACAGATGGTTTTCAAGGAGGAGGCTGGATGGGAAGAACTTTTATTATTACAGATGGCCGGAGCAGTTTATGGATCAGGAAGTTTTCCATGGAAGGACTAACATGTCCACAATTATTCTTTTAAGTTAATGGCAGGATGTGGTGAAACAGCTTGGAGTTCAGGAAAACACAGAGACACTTAAACAAACACATGTGGTTTGTACCTACTCCTTTCCCAAAACTAAAATATGATCCTTGACAGCATTTCCTCAGCAGGTGGAATTGAGTCTAGTAGAATGGGATGGTGGGGTGGAGCTATTGGGACCAAAGTGTGTACAATATTATCAATATCAGAAGAACAGATGGTTCGTTTTTACATATGTGGGGAGAGACCAGCGTTCGATCCTATTTCCTGTACCTTGGCAGAGGAAGAGAGTTGGCTGTTTTTTAGCCCCTTCCGAAGTATCTTGGTGAGCTGCCCTGCGTGTGCACCAGTTGTCCTACCACAGTAGCTCCCAGGGCTGCGGCTGTGTGTTCGTTGTCATTCCACGCCCCCACTCTTCCTCCGTTCACCTGCCTTGATACTGCACCCCAAGGCTTCTTTAACCCAAACTAGAATGGACTTAACCTCACACGCCTTTGTTTTGAAAACACTGTTGATCTTTTTAGAGTCCCTGTAGGTTTTCCTATTCGGTAAAACAGCTTTCTGTACCTTTGGTTCCATGGTAATGGATTCTAGGACTACTTTAGAAAACCACTAGCTTCACGTGCCAGTGGAAAGTTGGAGTGTATCGGCCTAACACAGTAAACACCAGCTCACCTGTATGAGGAGCACAAGCAGGTCAGAAACACTGAGGAACCACGGTCATGAGAGGATGTGAGCACATATATTTTTATTGCAGTCAGCGGAATTTGGAAAGTGACTCCGCATTGCAGGCAAATGGTATGGGAGCACTAGCATGAAATTTAGTGTTCACTAATCAGCTCAAGGCAGAAAGAGCCAAATTAACTTGAGGCAGTAATTTCAAATTTAACCGTAGCTAAAAGCCATGAAACCCTGTTTCTGAATTTTCAGAAACCTTTCCCAGTTTTCCAAGTGCCAGGCCTGCTCTGGGAAAGTCAAAGGAGGATGTAGGTGCAGGAGAGCCTTCCTTGAGCTGTTTGCCTTTTGAGGAAAGGAGGATTGTGTCGCAAAACTCAAAAGAATCTACCTGGTACTGTCTGCAAATACACCTTTTAGGAAACTGGGATACAGACAAGAATTCAATGGAAAAACCTATTAGAGTTCGTTAAAGATGGTGAACATGAAGAGCAGAGATTTTTCTGAGAAAAATAGAACTACTACTTTCGTAAAAAGCCTTAAGTTTCTGAGTTTGTGGAAGGAGATAGAATAATTAGCTTTTCTGGGTCAACCCTGACTCTGTTCCTACCACCCTGCTCTTTGTTACCTGCCTCCTAAGGAAGAAGAGCAAGAGGAAAGAGAAAAGGCAGAAGGAAGGAGAAAGGAGAGGAGAGAAGGAAAGACTGGAAGTGTGTGCCAAACTGCTTATTTGGAAGGAGAGAATGAATCAGAGCAGCCCCCCCTTTTTTCCTAATGTGGATTTTAATATTTAAAATTATCAGTACCATCATTGAGGATATTAAGATGCTTTTATGTTGAACTGATTAAAATTACATTTGGAATAATGAATAACATGAAATATACAAATATCATCCCCAGGATATTTGTGCATTTTTCTTTTTTTAAAGCTTAAAAATGTTAAACAACAGTCATGGTACGTTTTCAGAAGCATTATCCTAAGAGATACAGGGTTGTGAGGGGGTGGGGCAGAAACACCAGACTGGCAGGTCCCATGAAATGATTTACTGTAACACTGGGGCTTCCCACCTGCCCGGAGGGATTCAGAATTCCTGCCTCTGGTATAATTGAAGAGAATTTGAACTACACTGAACTCAGGATTCATTTTCTTCCTAGTATTTCTAAGACTGAAGATGCCTGTAAAATAGGTCTTTATAGCTGGTAGGGAGAGTTTCCTGAGGCTGGCTGATCCTGAACTAAGCTCATTTCTTGAAGCATTTGGGGCATGGCTCCAGATCGCACTTGTTTCTTTCCTTTGCCCAACCTTCATCAAAGCCACCTTAATTAATTTTTTTCCCAGCAGTATAGGTTGCAGAATGGGGCTTTTGGCTTTGGTAATTGGCATATAACTATCATCCTCCCCTTGGAGGGAGCCTCCACTGTGCTGAAGGTTAGCAGAGACCCAAGCCTTGGCAAGGAGCCCCTTTGGGTGGGCTGGCAGATCAGCCTGCTGGTCGTGACAAGGGTCTTCCATGATTGTCCGTAGGAGCATCACCAACCCTCTGTAATTTCCAAAGCAAAGCTCTGAATTTGCCTAAATCCCACAGAGGAAAAACAAGGGTTCCTCCCCACCCTAAAGGTGTACCTGAGCAGCAAAGGGATTATTTTCTCCCTGTGAAAAGGGTCTAGTTAGCTGGGGAGTGACCCTGATATAGGAAGTGGAGACGCCTCCACCCATCCCCACTGCCTCCTCTTCAGTCTTGCCTCTGCCCTTTTCCTGCTTCCCTATGGGCTGCTTGAACATTTTATAGTATTCTGCTTTGATTTATCTGTTGTATTTTAGAGTATATCTCTTTATGTAGCTTTTTTAGTGGTTGCTCTATGTATTACATTTATATACAGATGATTAATCACCGTCTCCTGGTGTTGACATCTTACCAGTTCCACTGAAGTGTAGAAACTTACCTTCCTTTCCCCTCCTCCTGTTATGATTGTTTTAAATATTTCCTCTGCATACCTTGCAAACCACAATAGGCAGTGCTATGACTTTTGCTTTAATCGTAAACCAAATTTAGAAAACTAAAGGGAAGTCAAGTCTGTAGTATTTTATGTTTTTGCTCTTTCTGTTTTTTTTTTTTTTTTTTTTTTTTTCTCAGACTCCTTTGATGTTTTATTTTCTCTTTAGAGAGCTTCCTTTAGCCTTGCTTTCAGGATAGGTCTGCTGGCAACAGATTGTCTTCGTTTTCATTCTTCTGAGAGTGTCATTCCTGAAGACTATTTTCTCTGGATATAGAGTCCTGGGTTGACAGCTTTTTCTTTTAGCACTTGAAAAATATTGGGCTTCTTCCTCCTTGATTTCTTATGAGAAATCCTCTGTTACTCAAACTGGTTTTTTCTTATAGTGAATACCTCATTTCTCTCTGGCCACTTTTTTTTTTTTGATTTTGTTTTTAGTTTTCAGAAATGTGACTATGTGTTGTGACCTGAAGACATATTTAGTTTACCCTGTTCGATGTTCAGTGAAGTTCTTAAATTTGTTTTTTGCTGAGTTTGGGAGTTTTTGGCCATTATTTCTTCATATCCTTTTTTTGGCCCCAGGCTCTTTTCCCCTCCTGGGAGCTGGATGATCTATATTTTAGATCTTTCACTAGAATCCCACAGGTCTCTGAGACTCTGCTCATTTTTTTCAATCTGCTTTCTATTTTTTAGGTTGGATATTTTCTATTTTTCTGTCTTCAAATTTGTGGATTCTTTTCTCTCTCTGCTCAATTTTTCTGTTAGCCCATCCATTCAGGGTTTTTTGTTTGTTTAAAATTTCAGTTATGGTATATTTTAGCTCCAAAATTTCCATGTGGTTCTTCTTTCTTTGTTGAGAATTTCTACTTCTTTGTCAAATCTTTCCAATTTTTCATTCATTTCAAAAAAGTAATTGTTTACTGAAGCTATACTGGTCTGGCAGTGAGAAGGAGGGCTGCTTGGACACTGCTCCCCACCTGAGCTCTGCCCATACTCCTGGGGATGGTATGGCTGAGGGCACTTGGTCGAGTCCTGAATCTCCATGAAGTTCCTCTGACAGCTCCTCAGCTGAGATTGCACCTGGAGGAAGTGAAAGTCCTGTCTCCCCACTCAGGTATCTCAGAAATCATGCTGGTGGGGGTGTAGGGACAACTCAGTAGAGTCTTTGCCAGTGGGTTGGCTTGGGACCACAATTTTTCCCTGCAGTGTTTAGTTGGAGTAGGGTGATTATTATTAATATCTAAAAGTTTTCTATCTTCAAGGGGCTAGGATGCCTCATTCTTCACTCTTGGGTTAGAGAGAGGAGTTCTGGATTTTTGTCTAAGCCTGTTGGCGTTTCCAAGTTGCTGACTCCTCCAGTATCTAGTCTGGAATCTATGAGGGGGAAAAAAGAAAAGCCACCTAGGAGCTCACTGCCATGTCATTCCTTGGGTCCTGAGAGCCTTAACTTTCTTGACTTCTCTCTACCTTTTGGAGTCTTATTATGTTCATTTCAGATATAATATCCCTGTTTTCAGTTGTAGCTGTGGGAGCAAGATGGAAGATGTATTTACTCCGTCTTCCTGTCTGAACCCTCCTTGCTCCTCATTGTTATCCTCATCATTATCTACACAAGACACCCTTTATATTGCTTCACTTTCTCAAGATCAGAGAACATGGTGTGGTTTCAAGGGCATCCACTAATTCTATAAGACACTTAGCTGAGAATGGGCATCACTGCAGGGCAGAGCCAGCCTCAAGCTCTGGGCCAGTGGCAAGGACAGTTTGGTGAGTGGCCAAGTCACAAGTTTCGTGGTTAGATGAACCTGGGTTCAAATCCTCTTTCTAACCACGCAGTTATTATGTGACACTGATATATTATTTAACCACCCTGGGCCTCATTTCCCCTACCTGTTATGAGGATTAGAAATAGCATATTTCTACCATATGATATTGCCTTGCTTATATGTGGAATCTAGGAAAAAGGGTACAAATGTACTTATTTACAAAACAGAAGTACAGTCATGGATGTAGAAAACAAACTTATGGCTACTAAGGGGTAAAGGGAGGGGGATAAATTGGGAGATTGGGATTGATATATATACACTACCATATATAAAGCAGATAACTAGTTAGGGCCTACTGTATAGCACAGGGAACTCTGCTCACTACTCTGTAATGGCCTATATGGGAAAAGAATAGAAAAAAAATAAAGAGTATACTAATTCATTTTGCTGTACATGTGAAACTAACATTTGAGTAAATCAACTATACCCCAATAAAAAAGTGGTATATTGCTGGTGCCTAGCACATACTAGGTGCTGTAAAAAGAACAGCTCTTATTGTTACAAAGAAGGTTATACATTCTCCAGATATTTTGTCAATAATCTGAACTTTGCCAGGAAAGAAACAAGTCCAAACTCAGTGAGGATGCTGTTTTTCTGTAAGCAAGTCATAGTTAAGTAAGAAGCCCCAGAAATGACCTCTTCCTATCCCAAATACTGCATCCGAATGAGAGCATCAGCTAGAACATGAAGCAGGTATGGTAATTCCTCTAAGGAAGTGGAGTAGAGTCATTTCTGGAGCAATGGGTAGCCTGTTAATGCTGTGATTAGACCCCCATTCTCTGTTTAAAAGATTTCACACTTCAGGAAGCAAATTAAGGGACCTTGGGGGAGGCGTCTCTTCTCCCTAAGGAGAACCAGAAGTATGAATCATTGATAGTATTTTAGGCAATGTTCTGCTGCTGATAAATTCAGCTTGATCATATACTGACTTCAGAATATATCTTTCCATTCCTGTTTATAAGTCAGGTGATATCTGAGATGGAAGGAAGGAGGGACATCAGTGCTTTTCCCAGGGGAAGGGTGAACTTCTAAGCTGAAAGGGACAAGGGGCGCTTCTGGCTTGTCTGAGCACCAGGTTTCATGTTAATGGGCTCTGGATAAAGACAGTCCATGCAGGCCTTTGGACCATTCTAGGGTCTGAGCCAGGAGGCCAGCTTGAACACTTGTGGAGGAGCACAGCGTCAGGTCAAGTTTCCTAGATGGGGATTCTTAGGCAAGTGATTTATTGAAGCACATTCTAAGGAGAAAGAATGTAGTTACAGGTGAAGCCTGGTGTCAGCCTGATCCTGTGATTGCTCTGTAGCATCCCTTGCACTGAGTCTTTTCTGTTTTGAGGCAAGGAAGTGGGGATTTTGTATCCTTGTATCATAAGCTAGGGACAGCCTAGCCCTAAGTTGGGGTAATTCCCAGGCCCCTTTGGGCAGGTGGCCCTTCTCTGGAGGTCATAGTTATGACCTGGGCTTCCTAGTCTATGACCCATGGAGAACTTCAGCGAGAGCAAAGAAGGTAACTCTGAGGTTATTGTCACGTGGCCTGAAACCCAGGGGCCTGGAAGGGAAAAGGTTTCCTTCCCTTGGGCCTGAGGACTAGAATTAGACCCACACAGGCCTGTGGCTGGGGCCGAAGGGCTGTGTGGCTTGTGACAAAGAGGACAGCAAGAGGGTTCACATCAGGAACTTCATCTAGAAAGCAGATTCTTGGAGGAACCCATGATCTTTGCTCTTTGAGGTTGCAGTGGGAATCTGCTCTAGTTAGCAGTTCAGCATCTGGACTTCAGTTTCTTCAATTCGGTAAATGTTTTTCTTGATTTTAACTCCATCCACCTCATAAGAGCCCTTTTTGTAATATGATTGTTTTATTCATAATATTTTGCAATAATTCCTTGACTCATTATTGCAGTTTCTGTCCTGGTTAGGGAAGAGGCAGACATTTTTGTATTTTCATGTGTTTTATGTGGAGAAACTGGGTGGCTTTAGGGAGCAGTGGAAACACATCAAGTTGAAGGACAGAGGGAAACCTCAGTCCTGTTGGTTTAGGGGCTCTTGGGATAGCACAGTTCTTCTAATTCTAAAAATTAAAAGTTTTGAATGGCTCTTTATTCTTAAACTTGATGCAGGTTTATTGTCCATTGTCGTTGCTAAGTAAACCTGCAGTGAAAAATAAAGTGAAAAAAAAAAAAAAAAAAAGAAACTCCAAACAAAAAAAGGCATGACAAATGTGTAGCTATCAATTTGCTAGCCATCAAGATATTAGAGAATTCAATAATATATTTGAGATTTAGCCTTAGGTTTAAGGAAATTTAGTGGGTTAAAGAATTCTGCCTTGCCACTTATTTGAGCAACTGGCAATCCGAACTTTATACAAATGTAACCAAGAGAACAAGAATGCCAGAACTTTTTCCATTGTCCTCTTAACCAAATAGAAAAAAAAAAATTAAGCAGTAATGCGGAAGTGCCATGTCTCTTGGATGTGGTTTGCAAAGTTAAAAAACTTGAGTCTTAAAGCTTAAGAAACACTTTTGAACTTTGTAACTGGTTTGTGCAGAAAAAACTTCTAATTCAGACAGTTTCCTTCTCTAGGATGGAGGTTTCTAGTGAAAGAATTTTGTTACATGATGTGGGTCATATTTTGCTCAGCTGCTCTTGTTGAAATGGTGGCATAGATTCAGTGTTGGTCCTTGAAACTGATTTGGTGTTTTAGAAAATTATAGGTCACTATCCATCAAAATCAGAGAAGGCAATGGCATCCCACTCCAGTACTTTTGCCTGGAAAATCCCATGGACGGAGGAGCCTGGTGGGGTGCAGTCCATGGGGTCGCTAAGAGTCAGGCACGACTGAGCGACTTCACTTTCACTTTTCACTTTCATGCATTGGAGAAGGAAATGGCAACCCACTCCAGTGTTCTTGCCTGGAGAGTCCCAGGGACGGAGGAGCCTGGTGGGCTGCCGTCTCTGAGGTCACACAGCGTCGGACACGACTGAAGTGACTTAGCAGCAGCAGCATCCATCAAAATAAACTTCTGAGGAGCTTCCTTCTTTTATGCAAGTCTTTTGATTACGGAGTTTTTTATCACTCAAGCTTCGGCTTATACTGGACACCCTCCCAGGCTAGAAACACCATCACCATAGCATTGGATCTCAGGTCAAATTGACTGGCCTCACAGCAGGTTATGGGAGACAGTGAGAGCAGGCATCTTCTTTGGGTGTAGTTACTGCTGACTTAAAAAAAAAAAGCACAACATGAGAGTTGGGAACTGAGTTATATTTGGGGCAAGATGAAGACTATAGCATGGGAGAGAGCAGCTCAGATAGCTCTGAGAAAAAGTCCCAAAGAGATGGGGCAAGGTCAGTATATATGTGATTTCAGTGAAGGCAGAGTACATGCAATGAAGCACACGCATGCGCACGTGCGCACACACACACACACATTTTGCAGGTTTCGCCAGTCATAAGGAGCAGTCATTGTGAAGGATTTTAATGCTTCTCTAGCTATGAGGAGATACAAGAATTAGGCTCATAAAATCGGCTCCTAGAAATATCTAACAATCTGAAGACCTGTCCTGCCAGTTTTTCCCAGAGCACAGAGTGCCTCATTTCTGCTCTGCACTCTGACCTCCTTTCAGGGAGAGTTGAAAGTCAGCAGCTTGAAGCACATGATTTAGTCCTTGTACAGTTAGATGGCAAGTGCCAATTTGTAGTTGACCTTACCTGTCTTGGCTCTCACTGAAACTAAGCATTTTACAACAATTTTATGTATTTTTTAACACTAAAAACATTTTGGTATTGGGATATATAACCAATGAACAATGTGATAGTTTCAGGTGAACAACGAAGAGACTCAGCCATATATATACATGGATACATTCTCCCTAAACACTCCTCCCATCCAGGCTGGCACATAACATTGAGCAGAGTTCCATGTGCTGTCCTGGTCGGTTATCCACTTTAAATATAGCAGTGTGTACATGACCTTCTCAAAATCCTTAACTATCCCTTCTCCCTGGCAACCATGAGTTTGTTTTCTGAATCTCTGTTTTGTTAAATTCAGTTGTATCATTTTTAAATTTGAAATTCCACATGTAAGTGATGTCATATGATATTTTTCTGTCTCTGTCTGACTTACTTCACTCAGTATGATGCTCTCTCAGCCCATCCATGTTGCTGCAAATGGCCTTATTTCATTCTTTTTAATGGCAGAGTAATATTCCATTGCCCAAAACCAAGCATTTATTGTCTGGAGTTGGATATTTCTATGAAGTTTTCAAACTTGATTAATTTATTGATTAAAGATCAGATTCTTAGGGGACCTGTATCTTTCCCCCATTTGTTTAAAGGGTTCTGCATCTGAGAAATCTTTAGCCCCTTTCAGAGAGAGAGAGGTCTCAGCTTGGTACAACAAAAGGCATCCTTTCCAGGAGTGAACTGCCTGTTTGCATGGGTCCTGCCATGTTCGGGTGTTGCTTGTGGATTGGCTTTTCCAAAGGGGGAGTCAATTTGCTGCGTGGTCTGTGGTCTGCAAGGGTGTGTGCCTTGTGCACCTCACATACCTCATCTCCTTCATCTCTGGGCAGAGCTTTTGGGATGGGTGTGGAAGCTCACATGCATATCTCTAGATTTGCATGAGGATAGTGTGGCAAGCCTGCTTTTTATGCTGACTCTCCTTTCTCTGAGCTCTTGAAATATCTATAGTCATAAATAGTGGCTTATTTAAAATTCTATGCATGACTATAAAAATAGTTTCATTTAGAAAGAAAAATGAATAATTTTAAGTACCTCCTTAGGAGATTTAGTAAAAACATGACTTATAGAATAATCTTTGCCATGGAAGAAAGGAAGTCTTGGGTGTATTTCGCTGTTTCAGTTTTGCAGTAGCTGATGGTCTAAGGATGAGCCTTGCTTCCTCGACCGAGATGTCACCTGGACAGGTAGCACCATTTGCTCCTAATGATGACTGATGGTAGTCAAACAAGTTCTTCCGTGTCAAGAGGGCACTTAAAAGGCAGGTGATAGAGTGTGGTTTTCACCACCTGAAAGCATTTGTTATCACTCAGCTTTGATGCAGCAATACATTGCCGTTCTTGGCATAATGAGAGCCGGGCTGCAGGAGTTACTGCTGCAACCAACTCTTACCTGCCAAACTATAAAGACAAACTATTTTGAGGATTAAAGGATGGAATCCCTTTGTGCTTTGTTGAAGCAGAACTGAGAGGTTCATAATGACAGACAGAACCATTAGGAAGCATGAAAGAAAAAGCAGCGGCAGGTCTGAAAGTGTTCTGTGTAAAAGGAGTTGACGCCCTTTGAATGTTTAAGTTCAAGTAATGTGCAGTCCTTTATCTCCAAAGACCACATTACTGACCCAGTGTTAGTGGAGCATGTGCTATGGCTTGTTTGCCAGCAGAGGGGATATATTGTCTTCAGATCTGTCTCCTCATGCTTGCCAGAGAGCTCCTTAGAGACCAGTGACAGCCACCAAGGAACCCAAGGCAGGGGAAAGGGGGAGCTGGATTGTAATGGCCAGTGCTTGTGATGTGCTGGGTTCCTTTCTAAACACTGCTTGAGTCACTTCAATTATTCTTCACCAACAAGCACCTTAGGAGGCAGGGTGCTTATTAGTCCCACCATTACAAATAGGGATGGGCTTCCCAGGTGGTGCTGGAGGTAAAGAACCTGCCTGCCAATGCAGGATACGTGAAAAGTGGGGGTTTGATCCCTGGGTCGGGAAGATCCCCCTGGAGGAGGGCATGGCAACTCACTCTAGTATTTTTGCCTGGAAAATCCCACGGACAGAGGAAGGCTGGCGGGCTGCAGTCCATAGCGTTGCAAAGTGTTGGACGTGACTAAAAGCGATTTAGCACACAGCACAAGTGGAAAAACTAGCTAAAGAACTTGCCCATGGGCACACCGCTAGTAAATGGTGCAGCTAGCATTTGAACTCAGGCAAGCTGATGCCAGGGCTGCAGCTCTTAAGCTTTGCATCCTGCTGCAGTCTAGGGAGTGACTGAGAACACAGAATCTGGGCTCAGAAATATGGACTCAAATTCTGATTCTTCCAACTGACTGTGTTATGAACATGAGCAAGTTATTAAGCATTGTTGAGGCAAGAAAAGAAATGAGCTGGAGAAGTCTGTTACAGATCATGGCCCAGAACACACATGCCATAAATGCTAGCTGCTGCTGTTGCTAATGTTTTGATTTCGCCACAGAACAGAGTGAAGCTGAGAGGTAGGGGCTCTCTCCTTGAGGGTGTGTAAGGAAAGAATTACCTTGACATTCTTATTATTAACAGGGCAGATTTCTGAGCCCCACTCATGAGAGATCCTAATTCAGTCGGGTCTGGGGGAGTGGTGGATAATTGGACCCAGAAACCTGAATTTTTCACAAGGACTTTAAGTGATATGGAATGGATGGTCTGCAGAGCTCATGTTGAGAAGCTCAGTGGTGTGGGGATTACAGAAGTGTCCCATCCTTATCCTGGCTGGGCTGACTGGCCACAGATGGTATGCAAAGGCTTTAGAATTTCCACTAGTTCAGAGCTGCCTTCCATAATTGATTTCTACATTGAGTCACAGTCAAGCAATAATATGGCACACACGTATTCTGCACTCTCTCTTAATCATTAAAAAAGAAAAGTAACAAAAATAAAGCAGCAAAAAACAGCCATCAGAATGTAAAAGTTTCAGTTTCAGTATTGGCAATTTTAGAATGTGTGCTGGAGCAAATAGTAGGAGAAAAATCACAGACTTTTAGAGCCGGTGCTGAACTGAAGACAAGAAGGGAAATGGCTGGTTTAAAAATCACAGTCAACTGGCAGCAACTCTGCAAGAGGACTTCGGTGTTTTGATATCCTGGCCACCTTTGGACTTGCACTCTTCAGGAGGCTCTGCCTTCCCTGAGTTTAGGGTGACAGCCTAAAGGAAGCAGGCGCTCCTCTCCTGCCTGCCACTGGATTTACTTTTTTTCAGTCTGGATGCCTTTGTCCACCCTGTGCAGCCGGTAACTGCCCACTCACTCTTTAGGGTCTCTTGTAAGCTGTGTTTTCTGGGATGGTTGCTTTGTCTCTCACCCTTGCTCCCACCAGAGTTCATTACCACCCACCCCCCCCC
>SJXQ01001029.1:400117-455838 GCA_006408695.1 Aepyceros melampus
CCACCCCCCGCATCCCCCCCCGACCCCCAGCCATTACTGAACCTTGTGGCATGTGTTGCACTTAACTGGAATTTTTTGCTACTTATCTTCTTTCCTGGGATGCAATTAGGTGGCACAAATGAAAGCCACTGTCTTATTTTCCACACTTGCAGACCTTCTTAACCACTTATTTGTTTATTCTCATAAGTGAATGGAGCATCCACTCCCTGTACTACATATACTTAGAGAATACAAGGAAAGCAAAAGATGGCCTTGATGAGAAAATCCATTTAAAAAAACTAGATAATTTGCTACTGATATGTAGTGTGAAGAAAACAGGAAAGGGTGATGTGATAGATAAATGGAATAGTGGTGGATTTCTTTTGACTGGGTGGTCAGGGAAGGGCCCTTTCAAAGGATCTCTCATGTGAGCGGAGACCCAGATGGTGAGATGTGGGAATCCATAGAAAGATCTGAGAAAAGAGTTTTCTAGATGAAAGCAAGGGTATATGCAAATGAGCTTCAGATGAGAATGAACTGGCGTCTTTGGAGAACAGAAGGAAGTCGTGGGGAGACTAGGGTGAGCAAGAAGAGGAGGGTGTGGGATGAAGACAGGCAGGGCAGCATCTTGTATGGCCTTGGTGACCATGGAGACATCTGTCTGGATCCTAGTCTAAGGATGCTGGGAGGCAGTTAGCAGTGCTGAAGCAGAAACACAGCATGGTGACACTCACATTGTTCCCAGAGCACTGTTACCTGCTGAACTTTGACATGTCCTCAGATTCTTAGTACAGTATCAGCGGTCCCCAGCCTTCCTGGCACTGGGGACCAGGTTCGTGGAAGACAATTTTCCATGGGTGGGAAGTCCGGGATGATTTTGGGATGGTTTTCCTAAGGAGTGACCAAGCTAGATTCGTCATATGTGCAGTTCACGATAGTGTTCACACTCCTGTGAGAATCTAATGCCAAGGCTCATCTGACAGGAGGCAGAGCTCGGGTGGTAATGTGAGTGATGGAGAGTGGCTCTAAGTACAGATGACGCTTCTTCACTCACCCGCTGCTCACCTCCTGCTATGCGACCTGGTTCATAACCGGCTATAAACTGGTACCAGTCCATGGTTGTGGACCCCTGCTGTAGACAATCTCTACTTATTGATCAGTTTGCATTTAAGGAAAAAAAAACTTAGGCATTCTTACTAAACCATCTGAGGATCCCGCTCACGTTTCAGTCACTTTTGTATGTCTGGCCCTTTGTACTGTGCCTAGCAAAGAGTAGGTTCTTGGTGAATGTTTTTTTTTATAAGTGAATGGTCTGAATTATTTTGTTCTTTTAAATAAAGAAGTAGCAAAGTTCTCTCTGTTGGGTGGTCTTTTAGCAAGTCCACAATGTGGTAGGTGGGAGCGTATTTTGGAAATGAGTTGGTTGACACGCCAGCTTATTTCAGTTAACTTTAAACGTTTCTAAAGAAACGTTCTATAAAATTCAAATATAGTTAAGCCAGGAGATAGTGGACTGGGGGCTTCAGAGAGGCAGAGTGACAGCTGTATTTTCTCACCAGCCTTTAAGTATCAGATACAGAAGGCCTGGTGGACTTCTGCCTCTGGTATCATCACAGACTGTTTTGAGAAACTTCTAATTATACACACTGAAAAATGTTGGATAGCATACAAATGTGGTAGCCAAGCTTATTAAAATTTAAGGTAAATTCATAGGTGCTGAAAATTGAAGGGAGAGCTGACATCATGGTGTTAAGTGAGAACTCTAGGCTGCCTTGTGGGTACCTGGAGATTAGAGAAACCCAGAGCCTTGGGGGTGTGCAGTAGTGCCGATAGCAGCGGGTGAGCGAGTGTCGTCTGTTGTGGGGTGGGAGACAAGGTCACGGGCGCTATATAGTGGGGAGTTAGGTTTTATTAAGAGCCTGAAAAAGCCAGGAGTCTTGACGATTTGCACACCCAATGAAAAGATGGACCAGAACCACCCATCAGGCAGAGAAATTTTCTACAAAAAGTTGTTTGTTCCAAGCTGAGCTGGGAACAGAGGAACAGAAAGTCTCTCTCCTGAGAATTTGACCTCATGAGGGTTTAGGGTTTAAATTTACATTATCTGTAACACATATGCTGTCCAGGAAACCTCAAGGGAATTAAGATGATTCCAGTGTGGTGGAGACTCAGAATGCCAGGCAGGATCAGATGAAGGTCCTCTTTGGAGGAATGTACACAGAGCCGAAGTTCTTTAGAATCTTCACAGATTGTGAATAGGCCTATCTGAGCTCACAATAAAAAGTTACCAAATACACAGAGTACACAAGTTATTAAGTAGAAACAGAGAATGATAGAATCAGATATCCCAAGGACCTTGGTATAAGAATGATCAGAGTCAGAAAATAAACTGAGGATCCTTGAAGAGTTTATAGGAATAAAGGAACTTTCATTAAAAGTGTGGAGAAGGGACAGGAAGCTATTAGAAAGGACTAGATGGAATTTGAAAAAGAAACAGTGAGATTCTGGAAATAGAGATTATTATTTGAAATTAGAAACTCAAACAGAAAGGATTTTAACCACAAACGTCCTGTTTTGATTATTGGATGAAAGGTTTGAGTTTACAATATTCTTAAAGTAGCATGCATAGCAAAGTAAATGTACTACATAACCAGTATTTAGTTGAACAAACAGAATATTATCAACATCTTCGAAGTCCTTTCATGTGTTCCTCCAGGTAATCTCCCCACTCCAACGGCAAACACTATCCTGAATTCTAACACTACATTTAGTGTTGCCTGTTTTTATAAATATTATAAATGGATTTATATAGTACATACTATTTTGCATATGATCTTTAACTCTCAAAATAGGAAAATAATAAAAATATGAAATTCATTTATATTTTTCTTTTTTTTTGTAGTTTGCTTCTTGTTATTTAATATAGAATTCTATTGTATAAATAAACCATACTTTATTTATCCATTCTATTGCTGATGGGTGTTTGGGTAATTTCCAGTTTGGGGCTATTATTTATCCATTTCTATCAGTTTGTATCTAGGAGTGGAATAGCTAGGTCCTGGAGTATGCATGTGGAAAGCATTAGTAGCATGCCTAACAATTCCCAGCCTTTTCTAACCTAAGTGAAATCTTGTATGAAAATAAAACAAATAAAACTGTATTTAAAAATGTCAGAATGAAACAAACTAATGAAATGGATAAATAGATTAGACCCAGTGAAGAGTCAGTGATTTGAAAGATAAATATGAGAAATTATCCAAGATTCAGTATAGGAAGACAAAAGGATTGAAAAAGAGAGAAATTGAGACATGAAATTAGAAGATGCAACTTATGTCTAATTGAAGGCTCAGTGGAACTGAGTTAGAGCCTAAAATTATCTAACTCAACATTATCCAGCAGAAATATAATGTGAGCCACATGAGTAGAAAATTTTGTTTCTAGTATCTATGTTTTATTTAACTTAATATATAAAATGGACTTCCCTGTAGCTCATACAGTGAAGAATCTTCCTGCATTGCAGGAGATACCTGGGTCAGGAAGATCCTCTGGAGAAGGGAATGGAAACCCACTCCAGTATGAAGGTGAAGGTGAAGTTGCTCAGTCGTGTCCGACTCTTTGCGACCCCGTGGACTGTAATGTACTAGGCTTCTCTGTCCATGGGATTCTCCAGGCAAGAATACCGGAGTGGATTGCCATTTCCTTCTCCAGGGGATCTTCCCGACCCAGGGATTGAACCTGGGTCTCCCGCATTGGAGGCAGACGCTTTAACCTCTGAGCCACCCATGGACAGAGAGGCCTGGTGGGCTACAGTCTGTGGGACCACAGAGAGTTGGACACGACTGAGTGACTAACACTAATAAGTAAAAGATATTTTTATTTCAACTGGTAATCAATATGAAAATGACTAATGAGCCATTTCGCATTTCTTTTAATACTAAGTCCTCAGAATCTGGTGTGCAATTTTACCTTTTGGGCTTCCCTGATGGCTCAGTGATAAAGAATCCACCTGCCAATGCAGGAGACGCAGGTTCGATTCCTGGGTCAGGAAGATCCCTTGAAGAAGTAAATGCCAATCCATTCCAATATTCTCATCTGGGGGATCCCATGGACAGGGAGCCTGGTGGGCTACAGTCCGTGGGGTCACAAAAGTCTGACATGACTGAGTGACTAAAATGACAACAACTTTACATTTATAGAGTATCTTAATTTAGACTAGTCAAGTGTTCAACAGCCACGTGTGGCTAGTGACTACCATATTAGTGTAGCTCTAACCAGTGAAGGTGTTTAGGGAGGAGAAATTGACAGGTCACTAGGTATGTGGAGAAATGAGCCAGTTGCAGCAGAGGGCGGTTTTGGGAGGAATATGGGTTAGTATAACAACTCAGTGGTGGCATCAAGCTTTGAGTTTACATGCATTCATGTCCCTCTGTACACTTATTATACCCTTCAACATCCAGTGAGTTGAAAAATTAGAGGCATTGAGTTTATCAGAGCAATAGTCAACCATGGCTTAGTACCAGAAGAGAAATATATCATGTCTGTTGAATTTACAGAGGGGATGTGGAAACTCAGAATTTAATTATCCTCATGCAAATTTGACCAGCAGCCTAAAGTGAACATGTCTGACATTTACATCAAAGTTCACTGTGTTTATTAATAGCAGCAGGCAGGTTGGAAGTGGTTTTCATTGCTTTGGCTGCAATGATGTGAAAACTTGACAATGAATATAAGTAGGTTGTTGCCTTGGTTTTTATGTCTCAGTTAAAAGAGAATACGAGGTCCTAGTGTGCTCATATAACCCCAAAGCTGTATTATCTGGCTCGGAATCAAATACCTTATGAACTTGACCCAAATAACCTGAGACTTCCTGGGAAATTCTATGTTTAGGTAAGATATGTGACTGTAGTCTGTTGGGTCATTGTTGCACTAGCTTCAAAAGCAGTGAAGCAAAGCCTTTAGAACTTCTGTCTAGTGTTGCTATTTGAAAAGTAGTAATAGCACTGCTGTATTTAAAATAAATAACCAACAAGGATCTGCTGTATAGCATAGGGAACTCTGCTCAATACTCTGTGATAACTAAATGGGAAAAGAATTTGAAAAAGATTAGTTACAGGTGTGTGTGTGTAATTGAATCCTTTGCTGTACCCTGAAACTAAACATTGTTAACTCCCACATAAATTAAAATTAAAAAGCAGAAAAGTAGTAATGAGGTTGAAAATGTTTCTTTGCCCTCTAAAGTGCTGTATTTATTTGTGTAATCATAACATTTTTTTTATGCTGGCTCTGCCATTCCAAAAATAGGGGTGTGACTATTATACAAGAGAGACCATTATGTAAGGCTGGGATCTTTACCACAGGAAAAAATTCTTCTTTATCTCTTGGTTTAAGTATGAGACCTGCTCAGGCAAATAAGTGCAGCCATTGTGTTTGGTTATGAGGCCAGCAATGAAATTATTAGTTTAATCCAATTATCCCAAATACTGAAACATACAGATCTAGAGTGTTCTACTGTGTTAAATTTGAGACACTCTTTATATTGGCTTTGAGAAGTTTATGAAACAGTCCCAGTCTAATGTAGAACTTATATTAAATGGATCATTTTCCCAAGTTATAGGAAAGTATATCCATCAGATGTTGAACTTTTTATTCGTGCCTATTATCTGTGACACCAAAGGGAATGTCTCAAAGCCAGTGCCAATGTCCTCCTGGTATTATGAGACTGAGTTTACTGGTGATGCTGAAAATCAGCCAGTGGAAAGGACAATCAGTCCTCTGTGTCTGTGGCTTCCTTGGGTTGAAAATATTTAGAAAAAAAAATTCCGAAAGTTCCAGAAACCAAAACTTGCAGGCAACTTAATATTTATGTTGTATTAGGTATTATAAGTAATTTAGAGATGATTTAAAGTACACAGGAGGATGTGCTTAGGTTACCTGCAAATCCTATACCATTTTGTCTAAGGGACTTGAGTGTCTGAGAATGTTGGTATCTGCAAAGTCTTGGAACCAGTCCCTGGTGGATACCAGGCATGGTTGTATTCTAGGAGTTGGAGTGTTGACTGTGTGACTAGGGAAAAGTCACTCATCACTTTACTTTTGGATGCTTTTGTGATAAAAGTTATTCCTCATGTACATTAGAATTGGAAGGAGTTGTTGTTTGTTGCTAAGTTGTGTCCAACTCTTTGAGACCACTATGGACTGCAGCTTGCCATACGTCCCTGTCCTTCAGTATCTCCCAGAGTTTGCTCAGAGTTGTCATGTCCATTGAATTGGTGATGCTATCCAATCATCTCAACCTTGCTTGCCCCCTTGGAATCTTAAGTGTCAATTAGTCTCACTTCACAGTCTTCCCTGGTGGCTCAGATGGTAAAGCATCTGTCTGCAATGTGGGAGACCTGGGTTTGATCCCTGGGTTGGAAAGATCCCCTGGAGAAGGAAATGGCAACCCACTCCAGTACTCTTGCCTGGAAAATTCCATGGACGGAGGAGCCTGGAATGTTACAATCCATGGAGTCGCAAATAATTGGATACAACTGAAAGACTTCACTTTCACTCTCACTTCACACCCAAATTACTAGAGCTCTGAAAAGCATCTAGGACAAATCGCCATATGACTTTGGCCTGAATGCTGAACCAGAGGTTACTCCTTTACAACAGTATTCTCTCCATGATATTTCACAGGGTTAGAACACTCTCCTGTACTGAGCCAACATCTTTTTTTAGCCAATTTCCTACTCATAGGAGCTTGGGAGAGAAAACATTATAAATGTGGATTAAAAAAAAAAACAAGTAAAAGGACAGTATATCAATCTATATCAGTATGTTTACAGATTTGGATCTTCATGAATGCATCTAGTCTAATTATATTATAATGCCTAAATTCTTGCCTTCTTTTTTTTTTTTTTCCTGCAACTCTCCAAATTTTACAAGAATCAGCATCTTTGTGGTGTGGCTTCAAAATTCAGGCATTGTGCTACTATGGGTTTGTCTCAAAAGCAGAGAAAGTAATTCAGCCTCTCTGGATCCACCAGGAACCCTCATATATTTTTTTTTTAAGAGCTGATTTTATTTTTATCTTCGGTCTAACATTAACGGGGTTAGGGATCCTCCCATTCTACCCAAGTTTTCTTGCCAGGACTCCAGAGCCTTGTAGCTTTTTCCGGGGTGGAGATGGTGAATTAATGTGTGGGATGCCAATGGCCCATGGCACTCCTACAGTCATAGTGTCTCTCTGATTCATTGCCTGTTCATGTAGGATAGGCACTCAATTCTCATTTACTCAGCTAGTGTTTGTGGAGAGTCCATGACTGGTGCTTACACTCTTCCTTGGGATACTCTAAATATCCTCTGCAGTCTGATATGTTATGGCCAGAGGACCCTCAATGAAGGTGTAGTTGTTCCAGGTTAGTTGTGGAGGCTCAGAGGACCTGGACTGGACCTCAGTGGGATTTCCCCCCTGGGTTAGAATCCCCAGTGACTTTATTCTCCATCTCTCTGACTGCCATGCTGGTCTTGGTCCCTACAAGAGCCTTGTGAAGGATGCTGGCATCCCCTTGGTTCATGGTACCCATATCACTGAGGAAGTGATGAATGCAGCTCTGAAGGTTTGGAATTCCAACTTGGACAGGGAATAGAGTGGCAGATAGAGCAGTAGGGCCAGGCGGGGGCTGCCAAGTTCTTAGAGTTTCTGGGGTGGATGCCCTTCTGCCACCTCAGTGATCCTCTTTCACTGAACACTCTGAGCTCTTGGCTGTCCTGTCATACAGGACAGTGCATCCTGGGCTTTGGGAAAGGTGGTGGTATTTTAAGGAGCTTCCTTTTTGATTTACCACCTGGCCCAGTTCAGCTGGTAAAGAATCCACCTGCCATGCAGTAGACCTGGGTTTGATTCCCGGGTCAGGAAGATCTCCTGGAGAAGAGATAGGCTACCCACTCCAGTATTCATGGGCTTCCCTGGTGGCTCGGATGATAAAGAATCTGCCTGCAATGTGGGAGACCTGGGTTAGATCCCTGGGTTGGGAAGATCCCCTGGAGGAGGGCATGGAAACCCACTCCAATATTCTGGCCTGGAGAATCCCCACGGACAGAGGAGCCTGGCAGGATACAGTCCTTGGGGTCCAAAGAGCTGGACATGACTGAGTGGCTTAGACCAGCACAGCACTTGGTTCTAAGGTCATTTCCCAATAGCTGCTCTGTATCTCTGTCTTTCTCACACGGAATTTGCAGGTGAATTGACTTCCTTAGCAATCTCAGAGTGTAAACTGAAGGTGCAGTGTTTTGTGCTAAGTGCTAAATCTTGTTGGGGTAGTGAGAGGGGAGAAGCCTGGACTATATTTAAGTGAAGATGAGAAGTCCCTCGAGTTGGCTGACTCTGGGTTTATCACTGCAGTGTAGCTGTACCAAGCAGAACCTCCACTTTCAATGTTTGTTTCCCTAATGTTGAAACACATACACACTCTGAAACATTACAGGGTTTAACTTGTGCCAGGAATGGAATTGGGAACTTTTCCCCAAGGAAAAGTCAAGCACTGAAGGCAAAACTCAGGAAACAGGAAAAAGAAAAGGAAAGGAGCCCAGCTTACAAGTTGGAAAACTCAATGTTGCTCTCTAATCAGATGACTGATTAGAATGAGTGAGAGCTACGATTAAGGCCATGTGAGGGACAGGATAACACAGCGTATCAGGAGTCTTGAATCAGGAGGTGGGAAGCCTGAGACTGGCAGTTTTGTGAGATTTGAGGTGAACAAGCAAAGGGGTAATTATATAAGCTTGAAAATTGTTTGCGTGCCTGTCCTCCGAAGGCGGAGGCTCTGTAGTCACGGTGTTGGACCCTGACTCCCTGCCTGTCTGAGTTGCTCAGCATGCCACTGCCTCTGTCCTGCCCTCTCTCAGTACAGCTTTCCCATAGCACTGTTCTCACAGGGTTGTGAGGTGGGGACTGTTCATGGCAGGTCAAGCCCCTAGCATGGTGGGCAGTGCTTCTTACACGTTAGCTATTATTATCTAGGCTTCTGTAACCCAGAACAGTACTTGGCTCATAGCTGACATTCATTCAATAAATGCTTGTTGATTAAGTGAACATTTATGATGTTTTAATAAAAGTTTCCTTTTCATTTAATGACTTCCCTCCCTTGCTGATAATGTTATTTGATGCAGGGTTTAACTTGTACCTCATAAAGACATATGAAAAACTTTGGAGTAAGAGTTTTAAAAATAATACAGGATAAATGTGTAAGAGGGTAAATACAAATGTTTTCTCTTATATCTGACTATGATAAGCAGTTTTAAATAAAAAAATATCCCCTTCCATATACTTCATCATTTTGCAACTATAGCTTAGTGTTTAATTAGCCATATTTCTCTCCAGCTCTGCTTCATTTCCTATGTTTAATAAAAAATGGCAGCATTCTTTCTCACATTGAAGCCAGAAATCTGGGCGTTGTCATTGTCTCTTCTCTTTCCCTTGTTCCCCACCCATTCATGTTCCTGGATATAGTAGTGTTCGTTTCATCTCCTGATGAGCTTCCGAATCTGTTCTTTGTACCTCTGTCTGCTATTATTAGTCCAGCTACTGTCATCTCTTGCGTAAATTAATGTCACAGTGCCCCGACTGATAATTAAGGGAAAGTCTTCTAGGAATGTCCAAGGCAACCAGTGTTTGAACTTGCTGCTGGCAAACACTCCAGTGTTCATGTACATAGCATTTATGAAAGATTTAAGCAGCTTGGATTTCTGTGGGCCTGCAGAATGTTGAGGTTTTCTTTCTCTCCTACTGAATTATGTACAGAAGACTGCTGCTGAAGCTAGTTGGATGTTCATTTTCAGGTGAAGTTTTTCTGAAGTTTGCTGTTATCATGGAGGCATATTAATTCCAAGGAAATAAAACTTCTCAAGATTACAGAAGATCTAGCTGTGGAAAAAATCCAGCATTTTTATGTATATTAGAAAATCATGGCTTATTCAATCCAAATTTAGTTAGCAAAGCCCACATGTATCCTGAGGCTACCCTGCTTAGGGCAGTTGATATCCTATGTGACAGAAGTCATATAGGATTATAGAATCAATCTTTCAGAATTCACAGGCTAAAAGTTTTTACATTGATTAGGAAAACTGAAGTTTAAATGGAGTAATAGTTTCAAATCAGCTGTCTAAGAGATGACTTTACCAGACTGGGGACAGGCATATTTACCATGTTTGGGCAAGCTTACCAGAATGATTACTCTGGCTCTGGTGGCTCAGATGATAAAAATCTGTCTGCAATGCTGGAGACCCAGGTTCAATCCCTGGGTCGGAAAATCCCCTGGAGAAGGGAATGGCTGCCCACTCCAGTATTCTTGCCTGGAGAATCCCATGGACAGAGGAGCCTGGCAAGCTACAGTCCATAGGGTCGCACAGAGTTGGACACAACTGTGACTTAGCGCACGCATACTCCCATATGCATGTTATTAAACTTTTGTTTGACTTTCCCCTGTTAAAAAAAAATAGCAACCAAAAAGAACTGATTTTGGTACTGATGTCCTTAAAACCAAAGGCTCACATCCATCTGAACCTGGCAGGTCTTCCTCATGAAGTCAGGCCTCAAACATCATCAGGCTGGTCACTCCTATGGGGATGTTGTTGCCTGAGATGAGAGTCATCAACGCTTCTGTTTCAGAAGGAAAAGGAAGGATCTGTTTTGTTCATAAGTGCCTGGATAGAGCTGAAGAAAGAGATGAGAATAGAGGGAAACATGGAGTCTAGTTTGTCTGTGAAAGACTATAAGTTTGGGCGGGAAAGAACTATAGGGCCCAGGTAACATTAGAAGCCAGGCGGATCCATCTTCCTCTCCTCACTATGTGGACCGCAGGGTAGACTGACACGCCAGCTCCTCTTGGTGCCCCTAGCCAAGCACAGTGGAGAGGGGCAGAGCATCAGGGGGGAGGATGGCTCCAGAAAGTTGGTGATGTCCTGGTGGCCCTGAAGACATGGTGGGTCATTTTTCCACCTGGCTCCGAGAACAGGCCTTGTAGAAAGGCTGGAGTGAGGTACTGAAGTGGTTGGTTTTTGTCCTTATTGGATGTGAAGAGTGACATCTGATCGTTCCCCTGAAATAATATGAGGGAGGCTTCAAAGGAGTCTTGAGCTCTAATAATTCAGGCATGAATGGAAATATGACTGTATTTGCATCTATGGGCTGGTGAAACTTGCAATATTTGGAATACAAACAGTCCTTTAATTGTAAAATTGCCATGATTATGTTTAACAGCATTCACACAGGTGAGGCCAAAACCTACTTACCACTCATTTACAAATCAATCCCAGAACTTTCTGCTCAGGAAGGATCTCTAGGGAAAAAAATCTACAGCAACCCCTGTGACTTAGAGTCAGATGGCAAAACTGGGAAGTGTCAGCTCTGTGATGCTGGCCATGTTGCTGGCAGTTAGGACTATATCTAGAGTCCCAGGTCCTAGACTTAATCATTTTAGAACAGAAGGGGTGAAACAGACAAAAACAAAAAACAAACCCAAACACTAAGACATGCCACAGACAACTTGGGTTTACAAGTTAGAATGCCCAGAAAGTCACATTTTAACACTAGTGTTGTACCAAATCCGTCAGTAGCTTTCTAGTCGTGTGAATAATACACGTGTACATTTAAGAAAAAAGATCTGGAATTTCAGTTCCATCAGGTATGGACAGGAACTGTGTCTCTGATTGCCCTGTCTTTGGTGTCTCCTCCTTGTAGTTTTTATCATGGGAGAAATTTACTGGTGGCTTTGGTGTTGGAGGGAACATTACTAATCTCGGAGCCTCTGGCTGCTTCCTCTCCTGTAAATATTCTTCCTCTAAATCATTCTAAAACTATCTCTTCCTCATCTTTTAAGCCTCAGCTCAAGAATCTCCTGTCGTGAGAAGCAGCTGCTCCTCTCCCTCGCCTCTCCAGGCGTGCTATCTTTAACCTGTGAAGTGAAAAGGCAATGTGTTAGTTGCTCAGTCGTGCAGATCTTTGTGACCCCAAGGACCATAGCCTGCCAGGCTTCTCTGTCCATGGGATTTCCCAGGCAAGAATACTGGAGCGGGTTGCCATTCCCTTCTCCAGGGGATCTTTCTGACCCAGGTATTGAACCCAGGTCTCCCACACTGTAGGCAGATTCTTTACTGTCTGAGCCACCAAAGAAGCCCTATCCCTATCCTGCTGCTGCTAAGTCACTTCAGTCATGTCCGACTCTGTGCGACCCCATAGACGGCAGCCCACCAGGTTCCACCATCCCTGGGAGTCTCCAGGCAAGAACACAGGAGTGGGTTGCCATTCCTTTTCCAATCATGAAAATGAAAAGTGAAAGTGAAGTCGTTCAGTTGTGTCCGACTCTTGGCGACCCCATGGACTGCAGCCTACCAGGCTCCTCCATCCATGGGGTTTTACAGGCAAGAGTACTGGAGTGGGGTGCCATTGCCTTCTCCATCCCTATCCTAGTGGCTCTCAAATTTTGTTCCCCAAGAAATATTTACCAATGTCTGCAGACATTTTTGACTGTCATGTCTGAGGTGGGAGTGGATGACAGTCAGTGTTGATGCTAGATAGCCTATTGTACACATGCCCCACAATAAGGACTTACCTCATCCAAAATGTCACTAGTGGAACTTCTCTGGTGGTCCAGTGGCTAAGACTCCAAACTCCCAATGCAGAGAGCCCAAGTTCAAACCCTAGCCTAGAAATTAGATCCCATATGCCTCAACTAAGAGTTTGCGTGCTGCCATGAAGATGGAAGGTCTTGCAAGCCACAATGAAGACCTGGTGCAGCCAAATAAATAAATAAAAAGAAACATTAAAAATACAAACAAAACCCCCAAAGTGTCACTGGTGCCAAAATTGAGAAGCCCTGCTCTCACCCATTGCAAACATTGTACCACAGTCTTACTTGTTTACATGCATTTCTGTCTGTCTCCTCCCATCCCACCCCCTTGAATGAAAGCTCTACAAAGCCAGGAACTGGGTTTGGTTCATTGTCATTGGGGCTTCCAAAACAGTTCTGGGCAAAGAGAACAGTCCTACTCTGTAAATGTGGATTGAATTGATTGAATGACTGTGTTGCTACCACTGGAAAAATCACTTACAGGGCCAGCTGAGCTAGGGCACAGCATTCTCACTGATAAAAGAAACCAAGGTGAAAGCCCCAAGGAAAATAGAGCGACTTTTTTTCCTCTGGGTCTCGTATAGTCATGATCAGCACCGTGTTGTCTTTCAGAAAACCAACAAATGAAAAAAGGCAAAAGGTTACTGAACATGAGTGGGTCTTGCCGGTGTGACAGCCGTGAGTGTAATCCTACAGCTCTGTGACAGTGGTCATCTGGGCTCCGACTGCAAAGGTGAATGGAAACGAAGCCATTCGTATGGGAGCTGCATCTGGCAAAGGGTAACAGCTTATTGATTCAAGCTGTCCAGGAAAGCTATGTTTCTTCTCCATGTCTTTTCATTCCCAGTCCGGGTTGAATTGAGAACCCAAATTCTACTCAAATGTATTAACAGCTTTCTTAATGTAAGCTATCAGTCAGGAAGAAATGAAAGGAATTATTGAAGCACTCCAGAAGGCCAGAGTTTCAAGCTGGTTTATTTTACCTGATGTATTGTCAAAAAAAGAGCGATGCTGCCCTAATGCCAAGTAAGAGATGCAGTCGTAGAGTTTTCTCCATAGAACTGGATAATAGAGTAGGGAGTGCATCTAACTAGCAAAATGAGATCAGGAGCATCATGGAAATAAAGACTGAAAAGTGCCTTAACAGCTTTCAGATCCACAGATGGCACATCGAGGGGAAGATCTGTTTATCACCCTCCGAACGCTCAGTCAAGTGTGCATCGAGGGCTTGGCAGTCTCAGACGGCAGTGGCTGCACTTGAGGAAGCCTCACTGGAACACTTGGCTCTCGGATCTGAAGCTCTTCCGGTGTTTCTCTGCAGGACAGGGGAGCTGCCTTCCTGACCACATAGCTTCCAGGCAATAAGCTGGGAAGACATTGTGCTTGTCCCAGAGAGTCTGCAGGCAAACAGGACAGCATCAGATCTCTATACGAAGGCACTGGAGATTGTTATGTCATGTTCTCAGTATCATAAAGGCTTGCATAAACAGCTTGCTATAGAATATTATAGCTGCTTGTTATCGTTTGGGCTCTTTCTGTTGACAATTCAGTGTATATAATACATATTAACAGTGCAGGTTGGCTACCACTTTTTTTATGCCGTGAAAATGCAAGTCAATTTAATGAACTCCATAATGAATTAGCACTCCAATACATGCTCTTGTGTTTTGCATATGTTATATTTTTAGATATTTATTGTTCCCTGTTCATTTGCATTATCTCATTTCAAGAGTTTTATGAAAATAAAAATTTCTACAATCCAGGCATTTCTTTTCTAGCTGTGAGGAGCATGTCCCTTCTTTTTCCTTCTCTTCCTCTTCTGTCTCCCTTATTCTGGTTTCCTTTCTCTGTTAAACCAATTTGTGCTTATTTCAATCCTTTAAAATCCCACATTTAATTTGAAAAAATTTTAAAAAAGGTTTCTCAAAAAATATTTTCTTGAAAAAATGCAGAAATATACTTGATAGTATTTACCTATCTATAAAATAATTTCATTTATAACATGAATCTATACTATGTGTCCAGTTATAATATGGTTTAAACCATATCTCATAAAACATAATTTATGGTGAAAACCTGATATGAGCATTTGGCCTCTAAGACAAGTGACAGCTCTGCCTTCTAACTTCTAAATAGTAGAAGCCTAAAATCTTTGGCTTCATTGAACTTCAAAGACAAATATATCTGAAGATGAAGATTTTTGATCCTACCTCTTTGAATCACCATTGGGTCAGAAGGATCTCAAACAAGAGAGTAGCTGGTTAAGTTTTTTTTTTTTTTAAATTATTTATTTGGGTGTGCTGGGTCTTAGTTGTGGCATGCAGAATTGTTAGTTGTGGCATGTGGGATCTAGTCCCCTGACCAGGGATTGAACCTAGGCCCCCTGCATTGGGAGCATGGAGTCTCAGCCATGAGACCACCAGGGAAGTCCCTGATTATTTTTTAAGGAGTCTAGTCTATATACATGGATGAGTGAACACTTTATTTGAGTAGGGACAGGCTTTGGAGCTATGTGAACTGGAGTCCAAATTCTGGCTCTTCTATTTACTAGGTCTTGAATGACTTTATTTAAATTTCTCAGAGTCTATGTTGGTGGAGAGTAGTAGTAAGCAACTTGTACAATTACTGTAAGAACTAGGAATGTTTACAGAAACTGCTTTGTGGCCTGGCACCCAGTAGGTATTAATAGATGGTAGCTATTAGCAATATCTACTTGTAAACAAGTAAAGTGGAGTGCATTAAGATCTGGAAACTTCTGCTTTTGTGTTGTTAGTCACTCAGTCGTGTCCGACTCTTTGCAACCCCATGGACTATAGCCCCCCAGGCTTCTCTGTCCATGGGATTCTCCAGGCAAGAATACTGGAGTGGCTTGCCATGCACTCCTCCAGGGGATCCTCCAGAACCAGGGAATGAACCTGGGTCTCCTGCATTGCAGGCAGATTCTTTACCATCTGAGCCACCAAGGAAGCCCACATTTATTATATGTGTGAGATGGAACTAAGAATGCAAATACAGTGCACAGCACACATGCACAGACACAGACACGCACACACATTCTCAACTAGAGTTTGTTCCTCAGACATCAGATGCAAGAAAACCTCTTTGAGCCTTTCAGCCTTTAGCTTCCCAGTGAAAAAGGGTGTTAGTCACTTAGTCATGTCAGACTGTTTGCGATGCTATGGGCTTTAGCCCACCAGGCTCCTCTGTCCAGGGAATTCTCCAGGCAAGAATACTAGAGTGGGTAGCCATTGCTTCCTCCAGGGATTTTCCTGACCCAGGGATCAAACCGGGTCTCATGCACTGAAAGCAGATTCTTTATCGTCTGAGCCCCCAGGGAAGCCACTTCCCAGGGAAGGTACAGTTATCTTATATTTTATATAATCCTTCATCAAGTACAAAGAATTGTGCTTAACAAGTATTAAAAGATTAATGTATGCTCCCAAATAACCTCTATTTGGGACAATGTGTATTCCTACTTTTAATTTCTTAGTGAAAGTCACTCAGTTGTGTCTGACTCTTTGTCACCCCATGGACTGTAGCCCATGAGTCTCTTCTGTCCATAGGATTCTCCAGGCAAGAATGTTGGAGTGGGTTGCCAGGTCCTCCTCCAGGGGACCTTCCTGACCCAGGGATCAAACCTAGGTCTCCTGCACTGCAGGCAGATTCTTTACCATCTGAGCCACCAGGGAAGCCCTCTTTCTTTCTTTCTTAAGATTATGATAATTTCTTTTCCTTCCTTTTTTTTTAATGAGTTGGGGTGCAAAATAGATGTGCCTGAAGCAATTTTTATTCACAGGCCTATTCACACACATACTGGGCAGGACAAGAGAGGGAAAATGGGTTAGTGGTTGGCCCCCTGAATTTTCATGCTTTTATTCCAGGCATGAGGGAGTCATTTCCCCATTTCACTCTCTTGGAACTCACGGAAGAGAAAGAATGAAAGTCCAAGAGGGTTACTGTATTTGAAACAATTCAAAAAGTGTTTGGGTACATTTTTGACTGTTCTTACTACCATAAAGCTTCCTCTTTTTTTTCACAGTTGGGAAAGTATACGTATTTTATTGCAACTTAAAGAACAATAAGTATTAAAATCACAGTCCTCTACATATGTTGTGACAAGTGGCTGGGGATTCTCTGTGTCAGTCCTTTAATCAGATCATGGAATCTCTGCCTTGACTGTCAAGGGAGTCATGTGATAAGATCATTATACATTTTAGCAAATTCTGACTCTGGATAAGGTTAAAGATTTATTAGGAAGGTTTAACTGAAAAGGAAGCATGGACTTAGAACACAGATACATTTGAAAAGATCTGTCTCTTATTACCTATGTAACCTTGGGTAACTTATTCAGTGCTCTTTTACTCATCTTTATAATGGAGATTAAAACTACTTACACTTAAAGTTTTTATATGGGTCAGGTGAGACAGCCCATGAAACAGTAAGAACAATATTTATCTAGCTCAGAGCAGGTGTTTGACAAGAGGTAAACTTCCTTCCTCTCTCCTTCACTTTATTTTTAGAAAGAGACTAGTCATCTTGCCCACTTATTTTAGGGTGAGTACTTGCATTTGTGACTGTCAAGTGAAACAATATGAAAGCACTTTGTAAATATAAAGCACAGTATAAAACAATGAAGATGACCGATTTTATGATCCAGGATATGACAAGCTTGTTTATACACTGAGAAGTTGATGAAGGTTTCAAATTGACTTTGATTCCCTTTGAAAGTCACTAGTCATGGAGAGGTGAGTAGTTTTTGTGCCCTATATATTCTGAGTCCAATAGTGTCTCCCAAATTCTTATCTTCCTGGAACCTCAGAATGTGAGGAATAGGGTCTTTAGAGATGTGCCCTGATAGCTCAGTTGGTAAAGAAACTGCCTGCATTGCAGGAGACCTCAGTTCGATTCCTGGGTCAGGAAGATCCACTGGAGATGGGATAGGCTACCCACTCCATCATTCTAGGGCTTCCCTTGTGGCTCAGCTGGTAAAGAACCCGCCTGCAATGTGGAAGGCCTTGGTTCGATCCCTGGGTTGGGAAGATCCCCTGGAGAAGGGAAAGGCTACCCACTCCAGTGTTCTGGCCTGGAAAATTCCATGGACTGTATAGTCCACGGGGTTGCAAAGAGTCAGACATGACTCTGTGACTTTCACTTCACTTTAGTTAAAGTGAAGTCTTACTAGTTTAGGATGGCTTCTAATCCAGTGACTTGTACTCTTACGAGAAGAGAAAACAGATGCAGATACAGATACACATAGAGGAGAAAACCATGTGAATAAGGAGGCAGAGATTAGGGGAGAAACACCTGAGAATTAAGGAGTACTGAGAATTGCCAGAAACTGAGAGAAGCTGGATGGCCTCCTGGGTGGCTCAGTGATAAAGTATCTACCTGCTAATGCAGGAGGTGTGAGTTCAGTCCCTGAGTCGGGAAGATCTCCTGGAGAAGGAAATGGCAATCCACTCCAGACACTCCAGTATTCTTGTCTGGGAAATCCCATGGACAGAGGAGCCTAGTGGGCTACAGTCCGTGGGGTCACAAAGAGTCAGACACGACTAAGTGTCCACCAACACCACCACCACCACCACCACCACCACCACTAGAAACTGAAAGAAGAAAGGAAGGATGCTCTCTTTAGAGCATGGCCCTGTTAACACCTTGATTTCAGACTTCCAGCCTCCAGAACTGAGAGAGAATAAATTTCTGTAGTTTCAAGCCATTCAGTTTGAGATATTTGTTACAGGTGCCCTAGGAAGTCAGTATACCATACCTCACTCTTCTTATTGGTTAAAATTTTGCAGAATGTAAATGAGTAAAGTTGTTGCTTTCACTTGAAAAAAAGATTAGTAAGAGGTCTTAGGACTTGATGGAAATCCTGTTATGTGTGGAATTAAATCTGACCGCCTATATCTAAGATTTCGCAAAGTACTGTTTTTGGAAATCCCCCAAAGAAGTTGGGTTGAACTCTGAGTTGAGACAGAGTTTTGAGGTTCTTATGAAAATCAGTCTTATTGATTTGCTAATTAAGTGAAATTACATAGATCAAAAAGGTGAGGGTGGAGTGGGGAAGGGGGAAAATGAACAAAACTTGAGAGATTTTCAGAATGGAATTCTCATTTTTAGAATTAAATTTATGTTGGGGTCTTGACCATGATCACTTAGCTGATCTGAGAGTTGTATTTTACTTCCCAGAACATTTTGGGCCAGCATTTAGGCTGTAGAAGGCAGGCAAGCTTACTCTGTGACTGTGTTAGTGTTTTTAGCAAAAGACTTTATTTTCTTTTTGGTGGACCCTCCACCCTCACACCAAGTGTAGGGTCTCCTGCAGGCCTCTGGTGAACATCTGTTGAATCAGTGCGAGGTTGGATATAGAGACTGGATAACCAAATTGCATTGATTCTTCCTGTGGAAATTGAACCCAGCATCCAGAACACCTGAATTGCTGCTCTACTTCTAACTCACTGTAGAAGACCAGTGAAACATGTAGGGTTTGGTGAGGTGTAAATCTGTGTAGTCTTTCCATGTTTCCCCAAGCTCAGCCTCACAAGTGCCTCTGGTTAGTATGAAAGCTGTTTCTCTTCTCTTCTCAAAAAAAAAAAAAAAAAAAGTTTGCATTATAATACTTCCCCATGTAACTTAAAGCACTCCTGGTTATGACCTACATCTACAAAGAAGCAAAGGTGAAGTTAAATATTCCAAAAATCAATAGTATAATGAACCAAACAGTATTTTGTCTGCAGACTTTTGTTTTTCCATTTAGAGGATCTTTCTGTTTAAAATAGGCACTGTCATAGTCAGTGTGGTCCTCTGGCTAATTAAGATCCCTGTGCAGTGTGGGACCTGGGCAATCCGAGGAATGTGCTTTTCTACATGAAGGGACAAATTTGCATCGTTTTTAAGACTAGGCAGCATGGTTTGAGACAAGGGTGCTGAAAGGTGAAGGAATGATTTGATGATTTCAGGACAGAGCGGAGAGAAATCTGGTGTTTGTGGCCTCTGTTCTCTCCTAATGTGGCACAGTATTTTAAAAGCCAAGGCCGGAAGCTGCCTGTGATGGTCATCTTAGTATAGCTGCATTTGAACTGGTGGGGAACCTGAATTTTATCACATGCAATCTCTGCACATTACAGAGAGGAACACACCTGTCAAAGAAAGGACTACTAGCAGTGATTTCAAGGTCCTTTGTCATAAACTTGCAATAGGCTTGACTTTCTTCATCATGACACATGTTTGCCTTTTAGTGAAAGCAATTTTAATTTCTACTTAATAAGCATTGAAGAGGTTATCCATTAGTAATCACCTTTTTTGAAATTTAATTCTATTTTGTATTGGATTATTATTGATTTACAGTGTTATGTTTCAGGTATACTACAAAGTGATTCAGTTATCCATATATTCTTTTTTAGATTCTTTCTCCATATCGGTTATTACAAATATTGAATAGAGTTCTCTGTGCCATACAGTAGGTCCTATACCTGTTTTATATATTGTAGTGTATGTGTTAATCCCAAACTCTTAGTTTATCACAATCATCAAAAAGTCTACAAATAATAACTGCTGGAGAGGGTGAGAAGAGAGTAGGCATGAGTGTAAATTGGTACAGCCAGTATGGAGAACAGTGTGGAGGTTCCTTAAAAAACTAAAAAGAGAGTTACCATATGATCTAACGACGCTACTTCTGAGCATATATCTGGAGAAAACCATAATTCAAAAAGATACATGCACCTCAGTGTTCATTGCAGCATAATTTACAATAACCAAGACATGGAAGCAACCTAAATGTCCATCAACAGACAAATGCATAAAGATGTGGCATAGATATACAATGAGGTATTACTCAACCATAAAAGAGAATAAATAATACTATTTGCAGCAACATGGGTGGACTTAGAGATTATCATACTAAGTGAAATAAATTGGATAAATTAGCAATCATCTTTAAACAAGGTTAAGTTGAAAATCCATCAGAGAGTACAAAATAAAAGATTAACGTATTTCTTGAGGACAGGATAACATAAGCCAGAGGTCAAATCATAGAATAGGATAACAACAACAACAACTCCATATAGCATCTCAAGGGAATAAACAATAACAACAATAGCTCACATTTATTTGGGGCTTATTGTGCACCTGCGCTCTGGGTGCTTTACATGAAGAAGCTCCTTTAGCTACTCAAGGATATTCAATGCACCCCAATTGCTATTCTTTTCATTTCATAGAAAATTGCTGCTCAGATCAGTTCAGTAACTTGACAAAAGGTCACAGAGCAGATGTGGGTTTCCAATTCAGTGCTGTCTGGGTGTACACATTTATGCTCATCGTGACTTAAAGATTTGCTGATCTTTGTCTAGTTTCCGTGTATCATGTTTGGACCAGTCCTGAAAGAGCATAAATATTGCTTAAACAGATTAGCTATTTGGTTGTCAAGAATGAAGGAAAACCTCATAAGGCCCAGATAAACAAAAAAATCTCTTTGGTTGATTTCATCTCTAGAAAGCAAAAATGTAGAGTATGCATATGATTTGGAATTTGGCTTTCAAAGTCTTTCTGCTAGAGAAATGGCACTGAGTCTGCATGTGTTATGTCCAGAAGAGAGAAGTTTACAGAGTGCAAACCTTTCCTTTGGCTACTCTCTGTGCCCCAAATCTTTTAATACTAGAGGTACTGAAATAAGAACAGTGACAAGTGATGTTGTCCCCTTCATCTCATGCCATTTTTCTTCAGCTTTCTCTGTATTCAGTGCTTGCTTCCCACTAATAGATGGGCAATATCAAAGACATTCCTGGCATGTTTTATTGTTTTCCTTTCTACTGTTTCTTCCTTTCTCTGAGGGATGTTTTCCTGTTCTACTTTTTTCTTTTTCTGACAGATATGCTGCTTTCTCATTGAGGGAAATGAAAGAAACTCTTTCTGTTTAGTGACGGCAAAAAAACAAAGCAAAACAAAATGCATACATCAATGAATTTTGAGTTGTGAAGCAAATAAGAAATAAGTATTCTTTCTTGGTCACAGCTCTCTCTCCCCAGGATGTATATAGAAATGGTTCATTAATGAATCCTCTGAGATGAAAAGCTTGAAATAAAAACCAACGCTTTGGGCCCTTTGATTTCTTTGCCAGTTGTCTCAGCACAGGTTGTTGATGTTTTGTGAAAATATCTTTAGTTTACAAATAAACATATAAAATTAAGTAATTTTGCGTTTGAGCATCTAGAAATTGAACTAGAAACCCTTTTGGAAATGGGCTGAAGTCCTGGGGATTTGTTCTAAGGAAGTAAACCTGTGGAAGTAAAAGTAATTAACAAAATAACCATTCTCAAATCCCATATCCTTAGAGGTCCTATTGTGATATAACTAAATAATCTAGAAAAATCCCTAAATGATCAATAGTAGCACATGAATTCCTAATTATAATAATAATTACTATAAAGCTAAACTTGTAGTATTTACCATACATCAAGCACTCTAAATTATTTTAGACATTAATTTAGTCTGTGGTCATACCCATGATCATATCCATTTTGCTCATAAAATGGGTATAGTTATTATCATCTCTGTGTTAGATGAGGAAACTGGGGCACAGAGGAGTTAAGTGATTTGTCCAAGGTCAAACAGCTACAAAATGATAGAATTAGCATGCAAGCCCGGGCAGTCTTGGTTGAGGATGTGTTCTTAAGCATTCACTCTATTGCCTTTGAATTATGGTAAATTAACAGATAGGTTATTATGTTACATTAAAGATGCTAAGTATGAAGAAAGTAAAAATGTGGACCATACACAAAGTATTATACCAGGAACCTCTAAACATGTCTCTGGAATTCTGAAGATGACAAAATCATTTGTTTCACATCATTAATCTTAAGCTCCATTAAGAAAGCTAAACATAAAATAAAACTTTATACAATGGCTTTTTTCTGTCATCTATCCATCAACTATATATATCTATCCATCAAATCAAACTTAAGGATTATATAGTAGGTTTTGACATCACTTTCTAGTTCATTATTAATATATTGGTGATAAGACTTAATGTAGTCAAGAAAATGTTTGTGTTACAACCTATTTTTCTTCTGATTTGCTGTCTACTTCTTGCTTCTGGGCCATTATTACAAAGTATATGCTTTTCTTTTACCTACTCAAAGTTAAGTCTTTTCTAAATTTTTATTTCTGATTTTCATTAGATTTGTTTTTTGAGTTTATTTTGAACTCATAATGTTCTGCTGAGCACGCTGAAGAATCGATGCTTTTGAACTGTGGTGTTGGAGAAGACTCTTGAGAGTCCCTTGGACTGCAAGGAGATCAAACCAGTCAATCCTAAAGAAAATCAGCAGATGAATGGATAAAAAAGCTGTGGTACATATACACAATGGAGTATTACTCAGCCATTAAAAAGAATACATTTGAATCAGTTCGAATGAGGTGAATGAAACTGGAGCCAATTATACAGAGTGAAGTAAGCCAGAAAGAAAAACACCAATACAGTATACTAACACATATATATGGAATTTATAAAGATGGTAACGATAACCCTGTATGCAAGAAAGCAAAAGAGACACAGATGTATAGAACAGTCTTTTGGACTCTGTGGGAGAGAGAGAGGGTGGGATGATTTGGGAGAATGGCACTGAAACATGTATAATATCATATAAGAAACAAATCACCAGTCTAGGTTCGATGCAGGATACAGGATGCTTGGGGCTGGTGCACTGGGATGACCCAGAGAGATGGTATGGGGAGGGAGGTGGGAGGGGGGTTCAGAATTGGGAACATGTGTACACCCGTGGTGGATTCATATTGATGTATGGCAAAATCAATACAGTATTGTAAAGTGAAATAAAGTAAAATTAAAAAAAAGAAAGAAAGTCAGTCCTGGGGTTCAGGATGGGGAACATGTGTATACCTATGGCAGATTCATGTTGATGTATGCAAAACTCATACAATATTGTAAAGTAATTAGCCTCTAATTAAAATAAATAAATTTATATTTAATAAATAAATAAATGTAACACAGGAAAAAAAAAAAAAAAAAAAAATCAGCCCTGAATATTCATTGGAAGGACTGATGCTGAAGCTGAAACTCCAGTACTTTGACCACTTGATGTGAAGAACTGTCTCACTGGAAAAGACCCTGATGCTGGGCAAGATTGAAGGCAGGAGAAGGGGATGACAGAGGATGAGATGGTTGGATGGCGTCACTGACTCGATGGGCAGGAGTTTGAGCAAGCTCTGGGAATTGGTGATGGATGGGGAAGCCTGGTGTGCTGCAGTCCATGGGGTTGCAAAGAGTTGGACATGACTGAACGACTGAACTGACTGAACACACTGTGTGTGTGAAAGTGAAAGTGTTAGTTACTCAGTATTGTACTAGGCAGAATAATGCCCCCACCCCACCAACGATGTCCATGCTGTGTCCCTGGGACCTGTGAATATGTCACCCTACATGGTAAAAGGGACTTTGTGAAAGTGAAATTCACTCAGTTGAGTATGACTCTTTGCAACCCCATGGACTGTACAGTGGCACATATATTCCATGGACTGTAGAGTCCATGGAATTCTCCAGGCCAGAATACCAGAGTGAGTAGCTGTTCTTTTCTCTGGGAGATCTTCCCAATCCAGGGATTGAATCCAGGTCTCCTGCATTGCAGGCAGATTCTTTACCATCTGAGCCACCAGGGAAGCAAGGTAAAGGACCTTGAAGTGGGGAGATTATCTGGTGGGCCCAATGCAATCATATGAGTCCTTAAAAGCAGAGAACTATTCCTGACTGTGGTCAGAGAGAAACTGAAGATGGTTTAATATGCAGTGTTGCTAGCTGTAAAGATGGAGGAAGTAGGAATATAAGCCAAAGAATGTGAGCCTCTGGAAGCTGGAAAGGGCAAAATAGTTGATTCCCCCCAAGCTCCAGGAAGGAACATAGCCTTGCTAGCATCTTGGTTTATTCCCAGTAGACCACCAGAACTTACTGTAGATAATATATTCATGTTGTTTTAAGCTACTAAATTTGTGACAATCCATTATAGCAGAATAGGAAACTTAATACATATACTGACAAAGAATAATAATATGAAGATATTTTTAAAATCCTGTTTTCTCAAGAGTACTCCTCCACTTATTAGTGATAGTAGATCAGATTGCATTATTTACAATTAATTTTACCAATGAAGTGAATAAATCAATGTCCTTGCTCGAGTACTTTACATATTAATTAAAAAGTTGCTACTTTGTCTCTTTAAGTCATCTAAAAAACAAAACCCGGACTGTACATTATTAAGCGACTATTTATCTGTGTCACTACTTCCCAACTCTTAATAGAGAAATTATGCAATACCAGTTTGGATGAGATAAAACATTGTAAGCAATAGTTTTCCTTCTTTTTAACTGCTTTGTGAATCTAAACAAGACTATTTTTTATTTTTTACTATATTGTTGACTTAACCTTTTTTTCCTTTAAAAGATTATATTGGTTTAGAAGCTGTTTTCTTCCATACTTATTTCAGTGCATTGGCCATTTCAATTTTGGGAGTGTTTGCCCACCCCAGATTAGATTAAAATCATCACCTGCCTCTAAAGGGCTCATCTCTTTTTCGGCCAGCACTTTGGATACCACATGGTCTTTAGTGATGATTTTAGGACTCACCACATCCTGGAACCCCAGATACCCTCTCTGATGGCTTTGGCGCTAGGGAAGTCATGATTAATACAGATGCTGGCATGCAATATATGGCAGAGTCAATGACCACAGAGTTGATCTCACTTCTGGACGTATAGTTATTACATGGAATCTGACCTACTGCAGGTCAGAGTGTATCTTTCCCCAGAAACAACCGCACATGATAGGATTGTGTTGAACATTGTTCTGCTACAAAGCAGGTATTAATTCTGAATTCTGGTATTAACTTCATAAAGGGATTTTGTTGACTTTCTTTTCCAGAGACCATTATTTTGCTTGAAGCTTGTCTTAATTATTTCGAATTTTTGATTTTTGTTACTGCAATATACTGAGGATAATGGTGTCTTTTTGGGGTTTGACATGCAAAATTAACATAATGTGAACTACAAAATTAATCTTCTTGGGGAGAATTGTGTCATTAATATCCTCATCATAATTGCCCATTATTGAGAAGAAAAAAAGTAGCCCTCTCATCTATTCTTTGATTAATTAATTAATTAAGAGCTCTATTCAGGAAGATCTCAAAGGAAAGTCAAAACCATTGTGAATAAAGGTTTAAAATCAGTAGCAAACACAGTTTTTATTCTATAGAAAGTTTAGTTCTGTTGTGTGAAGGGGAATCACACTGAAACAGAAGATAAATGAAGGAATGTATGAACAAAGTCACTGATATTTGAAATTTTACTGTTGTAAAATTTGAACACAAGGGGACAATATTCCAGGACAGTAAGGCTAAGTAAGTAGTCTGAATCAGGCTTTTTATAGGGGGAAAGTCTAGAATTAGGTCTTATAGAAAGTCATGTATTGTGAAATCAGAAAGTATATTACATTTCCTGATTTTGAAATATATTACAAACTATAATAATTAGAACAGTATGGTACTGGTATGAAGACAGATGTATAGATAAATGGAATAGAAGAGAGAATGCAGAAGTAAATCCCTGTATTTATAAGCAGAGTGGCAAAGATAGACAATTAGAGAAAGATAGTCTCTGCAACAAATGGTATTGAGAAAACTGGGTATCCATATGCAAGAGGTTCAAATTGGACCCTGATCTTGCAACATACACAGAAATCAGTTGAAACAGGATTAAAGTCTTAAACATAAAACCTGAAAGTGTAAAACTCCTAGAAGAAAACATAGGGGAAAGTATTCATGGTACTGGTATTGGTTATGATTTTATGGGTATGACAATAAAAGCACAGGCTACACAAGGAAATATAGATACATAGGATTATGTCAAACTAAACAAACTTATTCAAGCAAAGGAAATGATCAACTGAATGAAAAATCAGCCTATGGAATGGATGAAATATTTGCAACATAGACCTGATAAAGGACTAATCTCCAAAATACATAATGATCTTCTACAACTCAGTTGCAAAACCCCCAAATAAACCAAATAAAGAAATAGGCAAAGGACTTGAATAGACATTTTTTTTCAAAGACATACAAATGGCCAATAGGTACATGAAAAATTGAAACCCCAAATTACAATTAGATATCAACTCACACCATTCCCTGGTGGCTCAGATGGTAAAGAATCTGCCTGCAGTGCAGGAAACCTGGGTTCGATCCCTGGGTTGGGAAGAACCCCTGGAGAAGGGAATGGCTATCCACTCCAGTATTCTGGCCTGGAAAATTCCATGGACTGTATAGTCCATGGGGTCACAAAGAGTCAGACATGACTGAGTGACTTTCACTGAAACTATTATCAAAATAAAAAGAGATGGCATGTGTTGCAAGAATACAGAGAAACTGAAACTTTTTATATTGTCAGTGAGACTGTAAAATGGTACAGCCATTATGGAAACATTATGGCAATTCTTCAAAAACTTAAAAATAGAACTGCCATATGACCCAGCAGTGCAACTTCTAGGTATACATACGGAATTGCAATTAGTATCTGGAAGTGATAGCTATTCTCCCATGTGTATTGCAGCATTACAATAGTGAAGATTGGGAAACAACCAAATGTCCATTAGCAGACAAATAAAGAAAAAGTGCTATATGAACACAATGGAATATTATTCAGCCCTTAAAAAGAAAGAAATCTTGCCATTTATGACAACATGAATAGACGTGGAAAGCACTATGCTAAGTGAAATGTATTACAAAAGGGAAAATACTCCATGGTTCCACTTATATGAGGGATCTAAAACAATCACATCTGTAGAAGCAGAAGACAGCTGGTGGGTTCCAGGGGAATGGGGGAAGGGTGAAATGGGGAGTTGTTCAATCAGCATAAAATGATAGTTAAACAGAGTGAATTATAGAGATCTGTTGTACCACATAGTGCCTGCTAGTGATAAGGTATTGTACACTTAATACATCTCATGCTAGTGTTCTTAACACACACACACACACACACACACACACACATGCAAGAGGATGTAAGACTTTTTGGAGGTGATAAATATGTTTATTACCTGGTTTGTGCTGATTGTATCACAGTATATGCATGTGTCCAAATTCATCAAAAGTGTATATTAGTATGCACTAAATATGTGGAACGTTTTGTTTATTAGATATACCTCAGTAAAGCTGAGAAAAGGGAAGTGATGAAGATGAATGAATGGGGTGGAGGTTGAAGCACTCATTGTGAGGAGAACAGCAAGGAGATTTCAACAAGAAGGACCAAGGCTGATTGTGGGGGTTATGTGCCAAGGACAAAACTGGGGGCCCTCTACAATGAGATCACTCTTAGATTTCAGTGCTTAATGGTATTAGGGAAGTCAGAATCAAAGCTTTATTTTGACATTTTTGTATTCCATTTATCCTTTTGGTTGGGATCTGGGAGGGACCCAGATTTATACACCTGTGTATAAATCACCAAGTTGTGTGAAAGTCTCTGGAAAAAGTGACTTGACTTGTGTTTATTAATCCTTTTGATATAGTTTCTTAAAATGATTTTCCTTATATAAGTGTGATAAGGAGTAATTTATGGTGATTTTCCTGGATGTCTTGACAAAATCAATCTCATTACTTGGTATTTACATTTTCTATATTCCATATAATCAGTCTACCAAGAAAGCTAGTTAAATGAGGGAGTTAGGATTGCTTGTTATAGATTAACCATCAAGGAGTTTGTTGAAATGGGGCCAGTATTCCAAATGTTATTTGTATTTTTAATTTTAAAAATAGAATGTATCTGATTCTTGAGCAAGGATGCTCCAAAGCCAACGAGAGTGCCTGATCTTTTCATTATGGTGCAGAAGGAACAAATTGATGTCTGTGGCAATGAAAGTTAGAGGTTAGATGGCGGTTGTCTTCAAAGTCTTCTACTATTCTTTCATAAAGTCTTACAAGTAGGATGAACATTTTGAAGGTACCCTAATCCACTTTCCTTAAAAGAATAATACCCTCAATAATGATGCTAGCAGCTGCAGTTTACTGCCACTCATACAGTAATCTAAGTTTTACCATAATCTCATGAGCACTACTCCTACTTTAGTGATGAAAGAACTAAAGCTTAGACTGATAAACTTGTTCAAGGTCATACAGTAGGTCAATGTCAGAGGTGACATTTGAACCTAGGTCTGTTGAACTTGCACTCCAAAGCCCACGTTCTTCAATATTATCCTCTACTGCTGGATTATACATGGAGGAAATGGAGGCAGAGAGGAGCTAATTGCATAACTGAAAGCAGAGGACTAGTCATCTGTAAAGCTGAGTATAGAAGCTGCATCTTTAAGAGCCATTGATGGAACTCTGAACCTGTGGGCCAGGTAGTGGGAAGAGATAGTCTTGCTCCTCCCTGGTTGCTCTCTCATACCTTCAAGATGGGGGCTCATGTGTCTTGTTCATGCTTCAAGTATTATTCATGTTATGCCAGGATAGGATGCTAATGCCCTTGGGGTTTTAGTTAAGCTGTGTTCTTTCTCCATACCTGTTTTCCTATGCTTGGATCAATGAAGGAAATATCTTCTGAACACATATTTCAGGAAGAGCTTTTTGGATGACTAGGCTCTAAGTTTTGGAGATGTAGAAGCAACTTCCTAAACTTTGATAGTGTTTTTACCCCCATCTTCAAGCTTCCCTGGTGGCTCAGAGGTTAAAGTGTCTGCCTGGAATGCAGGAGCCCCAGGTTCGATCCCTAGGTCGGGAAGATCCCCTGGAGAAGGAAGTGGCAACCCACTCCAGTACTCTTGCCTGGAGAATCCCATGGAGGGAGGGAGGAGCCTGGTAGACTACAATCCATGGGGTCAGAAAGAGTCGGCCACAACTGAGTGACTTCACTTTCACTTTCTTTCTCTGCAATTTGCCAGACACTGTAATATTTGAGAAGGTGATTATGAATATATAATTCACAACCACTATTCTTGACCCATAGTATTAACAACTGCTCAGGAAAAGCCACTGTCTTACTCTTGAAGCCTCAGTAAGCTTAGAACCCCTTGAAATGCCCTGAGATTATGGTTTCAAATTAGAGTTGACTTGGAGATTTGCTGTATTTCACATTCACTTGAAAATTTCATCCTGAGGAGTCAGGATCCCACTCAGGGATCCACTAGTAAGGGAGAGTAGGTTTTGATTGTTCAACAAATGATATGAAAATTTCAAGTTTCACTAAAGCCTGAAATACCTGCTTGGGTCAATGGTGCAAACTCTCCCTCTTCAGTTGATTAACTGAACACTTCTGAATGGACATTACTGAGAGATATGGCTTTTATATTATCTTTTATGTTTGAACATTGTGTATATAACAACATGCTATTATTTTTGTAAGAATTAAAGTCTTAAAAAGAAAAATGTAAAAGTCATAAAAGACCAACTTGTATATGAATTTACTTTGAATAAGGCACAGTGTTAGCCACTTAGGGGTACTGCTGAATATTCTGACATGCCTTTATTCTTAAAAAATGTATAATGTATCAGGGAAACAGTGACTACTGACATAAGTCACATGGTAGATATATGAATGATAGAGAAAGTGAAAGCTATAATTTCTCTGAAAGAAAGTGAATTGCTTAGCTGTGTCTGACTGTTTGCGACCCCATGGACTCTACAGTCCATGGAATTCTCCAGACCAGAATACTGGAGTGAGTAACCTTTCCCTTCTCCAGGGGATCTCCCCAACCCAGGGATTGAACCCAGGTCTCCTGCATTGCAGGCGGATTCTTTACCAGCTGGGATACTTTACCACAAGGGAAGTTCAGGAATACTGGAGTGGGTAGCCTATCTCTTCTCCAGCGAATCTTCCCAACCACTAACTTTGGATCAAAATATTCAGGGAAGGCTAGGAGGTAGGAAATGAATTGGACCTTAAAATACAGGCAATATTTAGTTGTGAGAGGCTGGAAGGTGGGAAGTACAAGATATGTCAGGGAATATTTGGGAGAACAGTGATATTTTGGGGGACAGTGTTGAGTTTTCAGAGGGAGATGGGAAGGAAAGTGGGAATATGTCTGTCTGTGCTTTAACCTGATACCTCTTCTCCAACACAAGGCTTTGGGAAACTTCAAGTATAATTAGACATTTTATTTAAATAACTTGAAGAATGTAAAGATGGCAACTGAACCCATGCCTTTCAGTACCAAGGGTTCACCCTATGCTGCATCTCATATAAAAGGCTCACTGGCTTGGTGTCAATTTTTTTTTTTTTTTTATGTCTCTCAGACTTCCTTTCCTTCATAAGTTCTGATGGGCTCCCTGAGGCTGGTGATAAAGCCCAAACCTAGCGGGTAATAGCAGATACATCACAAATTAGCAAACAGGAGCTCAGAGAGCTGTTTGGAGCAGTCTGGAATCTGTGACCACAATTTGCAGTACCTTCCAGAAACAAATTTTTAGAGTTCATCTCCTTAGAAGAGCCACACCCCATCCCCACCCCCTACCCTGCCTTGGGAATTTGAAAAAGCTGCAAATAGACTAAAATTTAAATGAAGCTTTAGTACCTATAACACACTTTGGTTAGCTATTCAAAATAATGATGCATAATTTGGTAGCATAAAACATATGTTCCTCTTTTATGCATTTGTTCTCGTTCCTCCAAGTTTTTATTTGAAAAGTTACTTCACATATATTCAATGCCCCAGGTAGTATTTCTTAATCAGAATCTTGTGCAGATCTTTTCATGTTGAGCTTCCTTGTGATGTGGCAATACAATAATGGTAGCACCAGTTGTTAAACACTATTTTACAAAAAGAGGGGAGAAACCTGTTCCATCAGTTTGCTACTGCAAATTGAAACATACATGCACAGCCATGAGTTTTAATAAATGTGACATAAGTTAACAGAGCATGGAAGACAGAGAATAGAAAATGGTGCCCCTAAATCAATTTAATGTGGTAGCAACCCCAAACAAACAACAGATTGGGCCTCTTCAGCAAAACACACTGGAAAAACGAAGGTTGTCAGAAACTGTTCACAGTGTATTCTTCATCAAATTGCAGAGGAGATTATCTGACAGAATTAAGTACCAAGTCAGTATGAGAAATTTGTCCTCTGGTAGCTAATGTGGAGAATATTATTTATATTAACAGGCAAAATAGGCTGGCAGTACACAAGCAATTATCTAAATTTTATGGATGTGGTTCTGCCCATAAATCTCGGTAATGATGGCATATCGCTATGGGACTATATTAACTTAAGGGTTACCATCATTGCATTTAATCAGGACAGTGTCCACTTAAAGATTAAGGCATCAGAGTGAGAGCTGCTAACCGATAGGCAAACAGGTCCCAGTCTTCAACAACAAAAGAAACTTTCCAACTAACTATGAATGAATATAATTTGAATACTGACCCCTTTTATATTCATTAGCTGCTCCAGAACTTCTTCATTGCTAGAAGGTTAAGGGATGTGAAATGAAAGTAGTCTCTTTTTTTCATATGATAAAAACAATATAGGTAGTCAGACTATCAAAGGCATTGACCTAGAAATAGAGATTCTGATTTCTATAGAGATGTAATTTCGTTTCAACCTTCTTTTAATCTGAAACTTCTTCTGATATTGCAGAATGAATCTTGGTTCTCATGTGAATGAGTTGGATATTTCTAAAATATAAACTTACATAATTGAATCAAATGAGAACTACAAATCCAGGAATCAGATACCTTTCCGCCTTTGTTTTGTCAAAACTGTCACTTAAAAATATTTACTAAATTTAAAATACTGAAATGAATTTCTGTAATTTTTTTCATAATCTTTGTTTGATAGGCTATTTCCATTCTCCTTTTCTCCAAAATTTGAAAAATGTATCATTGTCACAGACTTACAAAAGTGATTAAAGCTTTTATTAGCTCATAAAAATGTTTTACCAGGCCACTGGAATAAAGAATACCCAGAGAGGAAAGAGATCAATTCATTCTCAGCATAAATGTTATTTACTTCAAGTTAATGTTTAAGCTAATTATAATAACAGATTGACGCTAAAAAATACCATTTGAACTAGGCATTAGAAAAAATAGGCACTTTCTTTCAGATTCATTTCCTAGTTTGACTTGCCAAATATCTGGTTTCCATCTTTGTAATTAAAAATACTACAGTGTTAATTTTTATCTAAAATACTTGTGGTATGCTGCATCATTGACCTGAATTGTCTATCTTTCCCTTTAGCACTCCCTTTGTTATTTAATATTTTTTAAATTTTAAATTAATTTATTAATTATTTAATTTGAGGGGCATGCCACACGGCTTGTGGGATCTTTGTTCCCCAATCAGGTATTGAACCTGTGTCTACTGCTTTAGAAGCATGGAGTCCTAACCACTGAACCACCAGGGAGGTCCCTGTCATTTAATGATACAGTCCACTTCCACTGAGAGTGAGATGTAATTCCTTGTACCTGGATTCTGCTACATGACTTGGTTTGGCTAATAGGATGCATGAAGGGTATGTCAATCTTGTGTATTTCTGATGGCAATCCTCTACTCTGTTGCCATGAAACCATCCCTGGAATCACCTGCTGGAGAAGAAGAGACCCATGGAACAGAGCTGAGTAATTCCAGTTGTCCCAGCCATGGCAAGCTGTTATCAGCCAACAGCCAGTGACTGCAGACATGTGAGCAAGCCTGGCTGAGACCAGCAGAGCCATCTAGCCAACCTCCAGCTGACACAGGCTTAACCAATAAATGCGTACTGCTGATTGTTACTGAGGTTTTTATAGCTGTTTGTTATGCAGTGCTATGTGGCAGTAGATAGCTGATACAATATTTATGCTGATTTATTCTCAGAGGTAAAAATCTGCTGGCTTGTATATTTCCAGTAGTGGAGATGTATTTCTCTAAGCTGGTTACTTTTCCCTAAAGGTTCTCCTAGTAGTAAAATTCAGGAGCAGATTGATTGGCACATGAGGTCACAGAAAGGTGCTAAGCCCTGTAAGGTTCAGTAGCTCATGAACCAGATGGAGATGTACTTCGTAACCCTGACTTCTTTTTACCTGGTGTTACCAACTTTACTTCCCTCCCTTTCTTGCTTCGGTTTTTCCCTTTATTGCTCAGCAAATATTAATTAAACATTTGTTTACTGTCTCTACATGTCATCGTGGGGCTGTGCAGACTAGACTGAGGGAGGGTGTGCAGAGTGCACTTTAGACCAATTAAGAAGAAATAATATAGGTAAAGCATCAATTTGAGGCTATTTGCTTAATATGCCCAAATATTTACATGCAATTCTTGCAGCAGAAGAAAGAAAAAGGAATAAACTGGACCTGTTACATGGGGCAAAGGAGACAATTCTGCAGATCTGTCAAATGCAATGTAACGTTGTCCTCTGCCACCGCTCCCCAGCCCCCTCCCCGCCAGGCCTTTCTAAATAAAGCCATTTCTCTGCAAGGGATGAATCACTGCATTCATGATAAGGCACTTGAGAATTACTGTTGTTTACAGAAGCCATCACCAACAGTAGGGTTTAAGAATACCCTGCAGTTAGAACACAAATACATTTACAATGAGGAGTGATGGAAAATAGCTCTAACCAGTTTATGTGTGAAAGTCTTCTTAACACACCCAATGTACTCGAGCTAGGGCTAGGGGAGGACATTCTACCACTGGAGAGAAAATGTTGAGGGTAGATGTTTGACTAACGTCCAAATTCCTGCAAAGGCACTTTCAAACTTTCTAACTTTCATGGCAGTTTTGGATTTACAATATAATATAAAAACCTGGGCAGTGGAAACCATGAGAAAATAAAAGTTTCTTTCACTACTTCAAAGGCTTAGAGTTTATATTATCATTTAAGACAAGATACAAGTCAAGGGGATGAGGGTGTGGAGTGCTGGTTGGAGAATTGTCAACTTAGCCCTGGTGGATTGATGGGGGAGGCTTTGCCAGGTCAAGGTGAATGTGTGTTCTCAGACTGGTCTGGATGGTTTCAATTTGACTTCCTGGATAAAGCGATTATTTGCTTTATTAACTGAGTTTGCTTGCTATTTGATAAGCACTGTACCAAACTTGTCTGGAGGTGCCCTTGATAGATTGGTTGGGAGATTAAACATGGCAATGAGGAGAAGTCAGGAAAAAATGATGTCGGATATAGTATAGGTATAGATGAACATCTTATCAGGCACAAAATAATACAGCAGAGATAGGAGTCCATTCATTGACGGTAGCTCAGGTGAGTGGGCCTTCAAGCAATGCTCAAGATGGAAGTGACTTGGCTAAGGGTACATGATGCAGGCCTCTGACAGGGCCATGACGTGGATATGGGGTGGAAAGCATCTTGGAGCTCAAGTAGCCCCTCATCCTGGCAGTCTTAGCAGAGCTACGGTCACCTATCCAGTATTTTATTCATGTCACTGAAGAAGGACTTTTTACTGTTACTATTTAAGAGGCAGTATCGTTGAGGACCAATTACATAGGTTTGATTACTGGCTCTGCCATTTACAAGTTGTGTGACTTGGGCCATATTATCAAGATCTGTGTCTTAGTTTTTCTTATCTGGAAAATGGTGCTTTGTCATAGGGTCATCATGAGGATCCAAAGAGACAGGTTTAAATATCACATATAGGGACTTCCCTGGTGGTCCAGTGGTTAAGAATCCACCTTCCAGTGAGGGGAAATGGGTTAAATACCTGACTGGGGAACTAAGATCCCACATGCCACAGAGCACCTAAGCCCTTGTATCATTAACGAGGACCCAGTGCAGCCAAATTTAAAATAAAATTAAATCAAAAGTAAAAAAATGAATATCACATGTAGACATGCTCAGACATTGTAACTGCTCTTATGTGTCAAAAACAGGGATGCTTACTCTATTCCTAGAATCCAACACTGTGCTCTTCCCATTGCAGCCACTTAGGAAATGTTAGATGGATGTGAGAGGACTGACTGACATCAAGGGGCCAAGATCAGATGAGTGCAGTGGAAGAATAATAAGCTAAAAGAGCTAAAAGAGCCTGTTTACTTTGCTTAGTCTCATCCTATCATCGTTTTTTACGGATGAGAAAACGAGTCTTAGTATATTCATGTTAATCTGAGCCATTGGGATGTGGTAGACAGGAGACTGAGATGAAGATGAAAAATTGGGTTTGGGTGTAGAGCTTTTGAAAGGAGTCAAGGAAATAAAGGAAGTTGGAGAGAAGCTGTGGGTTCCTCAGACTGTGGCAGGGAGACCTGACCCAGAAGGGACTGTGAAGTTGGAATATGCTCAAGAATCACACTGTGGAGGGTCCAGGAGTTCATGATTCAGAAGAGAGAAGATGAGAACATCAGATGCAGATTTATGACAAGGGAACTGGTGCCAGGTATGGCCCATTAGCTGATGGCTTTGGAGGTCATCTGGGTGCACTGCCATTTGCCATTTGTATGGAAACACTAAATTTAGCGTTCTGACTTCAAGGGTTGGAGACTGATTTTTATTTTACAGGTAGACCTGTAGTGCCTCTCTGAGTTGAAAAGAGCCACTCCTGCTTGCTTTGACATGAGCAGTCTTCTTTTAAAAATAAATCCTCTCTCAGAATAGTTTAGTCTTGGTGATGGAAAAAGACAGAAGTGTGTATGTATTACCTCTCAAGGTACAGGGTTTTGGGGTTATTGTAACCTAGACGTATTAAATGTTGTTCTTGTAAATAGCTTGCACTTGTCTTTGTCAGGAAACATGACTTGGAAGGTAGTTCTGAGCTTATTATTAAATGTTGATTGTGTCCTGATTGTGTGTTCTTAACTAGAGCAGGAAATCAGTGAATGCTTATTGAGCAATGGCCTAGAATGGGGGATAAAGAGAGGATGGAAACTCTCCTTTGATCTCACTATCTGTCTGAAAAGACAGACGAATTAAGGGAGCCCTCGCTGAATTGTGCAACTCTTGATATCTCTTTGTTGTGTATAACTGTGCAAACCAACTATAGAGTCTTGAGTTGACATCACGTCAATTGTTAGATCTCTAGCATTCCTGTATGTCTGTACATCTCAGATTCCCTCACTTCATGGAGCTTTCCCCAAATGAAGCTGCCTTGTCTAAGCTTCTTTGATGTCCACCACAATCCCTTGATATTACACGCTGTGTATAAAAAGTAAGAACAAAGAGGGAGTCACAGCCAACTCTTGGGGTTGGTGATTCCACAGAGGAGGTAAATCCTATTTTCCCTTATTTTGTATAGGTGGAAGTTGCTCAGTCATGTCTGATTCTGTTCAACCCCAAGGACTATACAATCCATGGAATTCTCCAGGCCAGAATACTCGAGTAAGTAGTCATTCTCTTCTCCAGGGGATCTTCTCAACCCAGGAATTGAACCCAGGTCTCCCACATTGCAAGCAGATTCTTTACCAGCTGAGCTACCAGGGAAGTCCGAGAATACCAGAGTGGGTAGCCTATCCCTTCTCCAGGGGTTCTTCCTGACCCAGGAATCGAACCGGGGTCTCCTGCATTGCAGGTGGATTCTTTACCAGCCGAGCTACCAGGGAAGCCCTATTTTGTATAAGTTAGATCTATTTGATTAAAACTGAAAAGTCCTAGTCGGCAAAGTAATATATTTCATATTCTCTTTGTATGTATATATTTTATACTTGTATCAGTCGAGGTTAGGCAGGTAACAAATGGGGAGAAATAAAAGGGACTGCTTTAAAGATGTGAACGGCGTGACGGGAGCTAACAGGGGAGGTGCAAAGCATGGAATGACGCCACGCATAGAGCTGACGCTGCCATGCAGGGGCTGTGGAAGGTGGCTGTTTGCCAGGAGCTGTGATCTGCTAGAGAAATGTGGGCCTTGTCCACCCACAGCATAGCCCAGAGGAGGCTAGGAAAATGACTACTCTGGTTGTCTTTTCCTCCCATCTTTTGCCGTCCTGTAACTTGGTTTTCATGGGAAGTTATAGTGATGACAGCCCTTAATGAAGACCATAAAGGTCAGATCCCTGGGGAAGCACGGAAAAGACAGTCTCTCTCTCAAGACAATGGAAAATATCTAGCATAGTACCTGTTACATTTCTTGGTTTGGACTTTCATATATGAACTTGCCTAATTAAGTGAAAGTGAGGGCTTCCCTGGTGGCTCAGCTGGTAAAGAATCCACCTGCAATGTGGGGGACCTGGGTTAGATCCATAGGTTGGGAAGATCCCCTGGAGAAGGGAAAGGCTACCCACTCTAGTATTCTGGCCTGGAGAATTCCAAAGAGCTGGACACACTGAGCGAGTTACATTTCCTGGTTTGGACTTTCATATGTGAACATGTCTAATTAAGACATAGGGCCATTCTCCCCCTTCCCTCAAAGATAATAGTAATGAAATATATTTCTGATTTATAAAGTATCTAGTTGGTTTTCTTGGCCCATATATCTTCCCTGGGTATCTCTTTAGCTATGGTTCATGCAGCGCCTCTCTTTCCCACATCACCCCCTTCACTTGTCTGACCCAGAGCTCTTTTTTTTATGCTGTCAGAGCATATTTATCCTGAAGCTACTGTATGTTCTCCATGGTACAAATATATACATAAGGCCTCTTCTTTAGCTCTTTCTCTTACGGTTCAAATTAGTGCACATTATTAATTAAGCCTCAAAATACTCCAGTGAGATAGATAGCAATGCATATATAATGAGAAGATGACAAGAGACAGAAATTTATTAAGATGATTAAATGGGTGAAAATGTTCTTGCACACTGGAAAGGAAGATTAAAATAACCATGTTGTATATATAGATGCCTCTTGGAATCACCTATTCCTTAGACACTGTATTGCCAGGGATCCTGGATCCTCTCCTTCTTGGTCCTCCATATAATAGCAAAGCCTTCTGAATAATGTTGGCACCTGAGCTGATGAATGTACCTGAGTCCATTGCCTGGGTGACCATTAGGATAAAATGCTATGGGGAATGGCTCAGGTGGCAACACTGTTAGGAAAAGTTTTTTAGTTCAGTCACTCAGTTGTGTCCAACTCTTTGTGACCCCATGGACGGCAGCACGCCAGGCTTTCCTGCCCTTCACTCTCTCCCAAAGTTTACTCAGACTCATGTCCATTGAGTTGGTGATACCATCCAACCATCTCATCCTCTGTCACCCTCTCCTTCTCCTGCCTTCAGTTGTTCCCAGCATGAGGGTCTTTCCCAATGAGTCAGCTCTTTGCATCAGGTGGCTGAAGTATTGGAGCTTCAGCATCATTCCTTCCAATAAATATTCAGGAAGTATTGATTTCCTTTAGGATTGACTGGTTGATCTCCTTGCATTCCATGAGACTCTCAAGAGTCTTTTTCAGCACCACAATTCAAAAGCATCAATTCTTTAATTCTTAGCCCCCTTTATGGTCCAAATTTTGTGTCTGTACATGACTACTGGAAAAACCATAGCTTTGATTATATGGACCTATGTCAGCAAAGTGATACGCTTTTTAATATGCTGTCTATGTTTGTTATAGCTTTTCTTCCAAGCAGCAAGGCAAGTGTCTTTTAATTTCATGGCTGCAGTCACCGTCTGCAGTGATTTTGGAGCCCACAAAATAAAATCTGTCACTGTTCGCACTTTCTCCCCTTCTAAAAGCTTGAAAAGTTTCTGTTGATATATTAATATCTTCAGGCTCACTGGCTCTTTCCTTGGCCATGTCCAGTCTACTGATGAGTCCATTCTTCATTTCTCTTAGTGTTTCTGATTTCTAGAATCCTCTTTTGATTCTTTCTCAGAGTCTATGGCTTTGCTTACATTACCTCTCTGTTCTTAAATGTTGTCTGATTTTTCTCCCTTATAACTTTTAATATATTAATTATAGATTACTTAACATTTCTATGTGATAATTCCAAAATTTGTGCCATTACCTGAATTTAGTTTTGATGCTTACTTTGTGTCTTCAGACTGTTTATTTCTTGTCTATTAGCATTCCTTATACTGTTTTGTGGAATGCCAAACGTGGTACATCAGGCAATGGAAACTGAGTTAAAAAGATCTTTAGTGTGACCCTTTATGTCAATATGTCTAGGAATTGGGCTTTTCTTAATGTTTTCTCTAGACATAGAGGAAGGAAAATTTCATCTAGATAGGTGGATCTGGAAAGACATCAGGAAGCACTGGGGTAGTGTGTATGGTGGGTAGGGTTTTGCTATGTGAAGTTAGGAACAGAATAAAGTATTATAACAAAGGTCAATACTTTTAAAAGGAAGAGATTTTAATATCCCCAAATGATTCTGTTTGGCTCAAATGGGAGAGTATTAGGAATAATAAGGCAGAGTAGAGTAGTAGTGAGAATATGAATAGAGTAGATCTCTATAAAGTATTCTTGCCTCCTTGAACATTTACAGATGGGAATTTATATTTAAGTAGTTGAAGGGACAAAAATCTTGGGTTGTAGGTTGGACTAATGGAAGTGTTAGCAAGGGAAACTGGAAGAGTCTCCATTGCCCACCAGGCAGTGATTAATAAGCACAAGATATCCACTGCCTTATCTTCTTTCTCAAGGAACTTATTCACTTCTTTTATTTTATCTTTTTCCTACAGAGTTATATTTCTGATTTTAAGATGAAACTTACAAAAATCAGGTTTTTTCTTTTTGGTAATATTTAGAAGTTCATGATAGAGTTAGTGCTATAAAAATAACCCATGCTTTGGAAAGTTTGAATAGGAATGTAGATGAGATGGAGGGGAGTATTCAAGGATTTAAGTGCTGACTGTGGTGACAGAAGGCACCCACAGGAGATATCTTCACGGAAGTTCCCTCCGTTTTACCTTTTCTAGTGGGTTTTAGCTTATGGAAGCATGTTGTCTTACTTCTCAGCGTTGTTCATTTTTGAATCTGCATTGCCTGCTGGGCTCTATCTACTCTGTTCGACACAAACTTGCTTTAAGAAAAGGGTAGGGCACTAGTCATTTGCACTTTAGTATAAATTTATTAATTTTTTTACCCCTAGATGTACCAACTTTATATATATATATATTTATTTATTTATTTTAATTGGAGGCTAATTACTTTACAATATTGTGGTGGTTTTTGCCATGCATTCACATGAGTAAGCCATGGGTGTACATGTGGTCCCCATCCTGACCCTTCCTCCCACCTCCCTCCCCCAACTTAATATTTTAAGAGTCAATCTTTGTTGCACAATCTTTGCCCCATGTCAATGATGTCAAAGCATCAGTGTTTAGGTGGGGAAACTTTATGCATGGTGGAGTCAGGGCAGGCTTTCTAATGTCTTTAAATTATATCACACGGAGAGTTTATGTCTAATCCTCATGAGTCTTGCTTGGATGGAAGCTGTCAAGTGTGGGAAAGAGTTAATCTATTACTCTTGATACAGACCTCACTGTGTGCCCATAGCTGATTGTCATAAAGGATAGAAAACATTTGTAACTCAAGCATTCTAATCTGGGCTTCTGAAGTGAGAGTTGACACTCAGAAACTACAAGCTCAGAGCTATGACCACTGACAAGATACTTGGTGTTAGCAAACATCAGAGAAAACGTTTAAACCATATTTTCTACATTTCTGGGAAAAAAATATTTCTTATATTTGCTCAATCCTAGCCTCAAATTCAACTTTCAGTGGGAACTGTGGATAAAAATTGGTACCCAGTTTAATGCTTTTCATCTTGCTTCTGACAGTGCTACCCTTGGAGGAGACTTCAAAAAATAGTGGAGAAGTTAAAGGTCTTTCACTGTGACAGAAAAATGTTTAGAGATTTTACTGCCAAAAGATTTAAGCTGAATGAATGTAATAATAGTCTTAACAAAAGAGAATTCAGAGGCCAAGACATCCAATTAAGATACCAAGAGGCATCCTTCAGTCACCTTTCCTGAAGGTGAGGGGCAGGGACAGGAAAGGGCAGACTTTAAAGGTGTTTAATCAGAAGTCATCTTCCCAATGGCCAACAACCGCCCTATTTAGACCTACAGCCTTCTGAGACTATCTCCCACTTGTGCTTGTGTGCTCAGTTGTGTCTGATTCTTTGCAATCCCAGAGACTGTAGCTCCCCCGGCTCCTCCTGGGGATTTTCCAGGCAAGGATGCTGGAGTGGGCTGCCATTTCCTTCTCCATGTGATCTTCCCCACCCAGGGATCAAACCCACATCTCTTGTGCCTCCTGCATTGGCAGGCGGGTTCTTTACTACTGTACCACCGGGGAAGCCAGTCTCCCATAGCACAGTGCATTTATCATGTTCTCCATAGCACTTAATTACCTTCTAACACACTATACAATTTACCTGTGCATTATGTTTGTGCTTTCCGTTACAATATAAGCTCCGAGGGGCATGAATCTTCTCCCAGCTGTATTCTTAGTGCCTAGACCAACACTTGAACAATGTTGGGTAACTACTAGCTGTCTGTTGATGGTATGGAGGAGTGAATGCATGAACGATTTGATGCACACCTTAGTTGTCATTTTTCCTTTTTCTATCCCATCCTCGGAGGTATTCAAGCTGTCCTGGAATCCACCACCATAGACCAGCTCACAATTTTGATGCAAAGTTGTATTAGAACTGAGTGATGATAATACAAAGTTATAACTGTTTTTTAAGTTGGTTTAACTATGGATCTTCAGTTTTCTATAGACAGCACCCCTTTTGCCTGCATCTCAATCAAATTGTCCCTTTTCCCCACTTTAGCTTGCCCTGGAACACCAGACCTTTTTTTTTTTTTAAAAAACAAAACAAAACCTCTCAGTCCCTAGATTTTGAAAGGATGTTTTAGAGTTAGTGATTTCCTCCTTTAAGAAAACAAAGTTTCAATTTTGTTCAGCTCAGGCATGCAGATCATAATTTTTAATCCAAACACAAAAGGAAAAAAATCCTTTCCTTTGATCAGGAAAAAGTATGGTCTGGAAGATTAAAATGAGCCAATCTCATGAGAGGCCAGTTGAAGGTGAACCAATATTAATTTTAGCATGTCATTTAAGAGGAAATATCAAGATCTTTGTTTTTTTAAAAAACCCTTAAACTCAGATAATGCAGCGTATTTTTATGAGGGAAATTTGTGTCTAAGGATGTGAGAAAGCAAAGAGCTGGAACTCCTGGGTATTTTTTCTTCCTTTCGATATTTTAACTTGCAAGATAATGAAAAGACTTGTTTATTGCTGAAAAGAAAGCAGTCCTTTCTCTCAGATTACATTTTTTCCTATTTGGAACATTAAGTGTTGTCCATGCCAGAGTGCCACCTGCACAGATGGTTACGTGGTACCTGGGAATGTTTTGTGCGTCAGCCAATCTTTGGACGGCGGGATGTGCAAGCAGATGAAAACCAAGCTGAGTCTGTGTGGCCCTCATTCATCACAACTTCAGAAAGCAGAAACATTAATCTGAGTTGCTGAGTTCCTGGTGAACAAGGCTCTAAATTTATGTGGTCTGAAGTGAATTCCTTAGAAGTTAATCTTAAGCATTTAATTTCTAAGCTTTTTATGTTTTCTACTCTTAACTGACTTTGGGTCTCATGTATGAAGGAGAAGGAAAAAAAATTCACAGCAGAGGAGGAAGAAGTATAATAAAAGAAGAATATGCAGATAGCCCCATATTTGCCTGTGTATATTGCTTCATGTGGGGGAAAATCCTCTGGGTTAAACTGTCCACTGTTATTTTAGTTAGGTGAAATTTAAAAAATTTAATCCATGAATCCACTTACAAAGGTTTCCTGTGCTGACAGTTTTCATTACTAGGATTTTTTTCCTCTTGGTGGAGAATAGCTTCATATTTATCTTCCTGACTCTCCCGACACTTCCTAAAACAAATCCTTATTTTATTAATTCTCAAATTCTGAAATTGTCAGAAAAATGATGGTGGGGCTCTTAGATCATGTAACTTCTCATCTATATCTTATTTCTCTGAATCTTTCACTCCCATCAGTACAACCTCCTGCCTCCTGCTCCCTCCGAACTCACACCAGTCCCTGAGGGCTGGTAGCTTCTATTGGAATCTCCTCTTCTTCTGGCTATAAATGGGAGCAAAGAGACACAGAAGAAAGAGTGAATAAGTGGAAGAAAGTGAAAGGATTCAGTGACAGTGACTCTAATATAAATGGAAAGCAGGTGAACGGAAGCCTGAAAGCAGTTTTAAGGTGTAATTCAGAAGGGAGGCAATTTCTTAGGGAACAATTAAAGGTGAAGAAATTAAAAGGCTGAGTCTGTGAAAACAGCAGCAAGAGAAGGATCTGTTAATGGTGTGAAGAATTTTTGATGACAAAGCACTGTTTTTGAAAAATGAGGTCAGAAAAGAGACATCACTTTGCCGACAAAGGTCCATATAGTCAAAGCTGTGGATTTTCCAGTAGTCATGTGTGGATGTGAGAGTTGGACTGTAAAGAAGGAAAAGGCAACCCACTCCGGTACTCTTGCCTAGGAAACCCCATGGATGAGAAGACTGGTGGGCTACAGTCTATGGGGTCACAAAGAGTCGGACAGGACTTGAGTGACTTTACTTTCACTTTTATGTGTGGACCATAAAGAAGGCTGAATGCTGAAGAATTGATGCTTTCAAACTGTGGTGCTGGAGAAGACACTTGAGAGTCCCCAGGACTGCAAGGAGATCAAACCAGTCACTCCTAAAGGAAATCAATATTTCCTGAATATTCATTGGCAGGACTGATGCTGAAGCTGAAGCTCCAATCCTTTGGCTGCCTGATGCAAAGAGCTGACTCATTGGAAAAGACCCTGATGCTGGAAAAAATTGAAGGCAAGAGGAGAAAGGGGCAACAGAGAATGAGATGGTTGGGTGGCATCACCGACTCAATGAACATGAGTTTGAGCAAACTGGGAGATAACGAAGGACAGGGAAGTCTGGTGTGGTGTGGTCTGTGGGGTTGCAGAGTTGGACATGATTTAGTGACTGAATAACAACAATGAAAAAGACAATATGGGCAAGATGATCATGTGTGAGAAGGAGGATGTATGTATTTGTATGCGTGTATGTGTAGTTGCTTCAGCTGTGTATGACTCGTTGCAATCCTATGGACTATAGCCTGCCAGGCTCCACTGTCCATGGGATTCTCTAGGCAAGAATACTGGAGTGAGTTGCTACGCCTTCCTCCAGGGGATCTTCCTGACCCAGAGATTGAACCCATGTCTCCTGGATCTCCCGCATTAGCAGGGGGATTCTTTACCACTAAAGCCATCTGAGAAGCCCAATATATGTATACTTAGAGCTGACTTACAATTTCATATGGCAGAAACTAACACAACATTGTAAAGTGATTATACTCCAATTAAAAAATAAAATAAAAACGAACACCACCAACAAAAAATAAAACCACAGTGAAAGGCAGCGTTGGAATGGATACTTATGTTTATAATGTGAATTTGCCCTTTAGTGGGTCTACTCATGCAGGATGAGATCCTGGGTTATCATTACTACTATGTTAGAAAACATAGGGTTCCCAACCTTTGCTGTTTTGATATTTATCTGAGATTTTTCTCTTGTAGTGAAGCTGGTTTAAAAGCTAATTTCAATGTGTCTTTTTATCAAAATGTCACCGTCTTAGAGAAGCAATTCCAGACCACCTTATCTAAAAATAATATCTATCACTTTTACTATGGTTTAGTTTCTTCATAGCACTCAGCACTATTGGAAACCTTGATATTTATCTGTTTATGTGTTTATTATCTGTCTTTTCTGCTGAAAGGAAGTTCCAGGAGGACAAGGGTTTAGTTTTGTTTACTGTTGTATCCTCAGGACTTTAAAAAACAGACACATAGCAGGAGCTTACTATATATATTTGTTGAATAAGAGGTGATTATAGTAACATTGATTGAAAGCTGAGGATCAGCCAATTCCAAGCAGACTCATTTAATAGTCATGCAAATCTCTGTGAGTGCCGTTTGTTATGGGTTCCATTTTACAGGTGGTAAAACTGAGGCAGTACGAGGATAACTACTCAAAGTCATCCAATGACTGAACAAGTGATCCTAAAGGTGAAGCAGTGTGATCCTAAAAAGGAGAGTTCATTTCGGGTACAGACATACTTTAAAGAAGGTCCAGACATACTTTAAAGAAGAGGTCAAACAACTGAGTTTTGAGGTGAGTGAGTTTTGAAAAGCAGAGGAAAAGACCAGGAACTTTATGCTAGGAAAAACATGTTCAAGACAGCGATAAAAGTTTTCCATAAAGATTTGCAAAACAACGTACATTGTGAGATAACATTGGAGAGTCCATGAAGGCCAGTGTGATACTGAAAGTAAATATTAAAGTCTTAGAAAAAAAAATCATTGATTTTTTTCTGAGTCTGATTGAATTGTTCTGCCAATCAGAATGAATTAGTGAGGTTTTACTGTCTAGTTCCAGTTTAGAAATGCCCACAGATTATTTGGGGCCCTTGCTTTTTAGCAATAGTTCCAGGGAACCTTATATAATGGGCCATATCCATCTTGCTGATTCTTTATTGCCTCCTCATCTACTCCTGTATTGGAGAAGGAAATGGCAACCCACTCCAGTATTATTCCCTGGAAAATTCCATGGACAGAGGAGTCTGGTGGGTTACAGTCCATAGGGTTGCAAAGAGTCGGACACGACTGAGTGACTTTCACTACACCGGTATCAGTCCAGGTCCCCACTGGAAACAAAGAGCACACTCCAAAGGGTGCTATTCAATAGAGATTTTTCCCATTAAAATCTTTTTATGATGGAAAAATGTAAACATGGACAAAGCCAGAAAATTGTAGAGAAGACCCATGTACTCATTTACCAATCTCTTAGTTTTAGCAATTATCAACTCACGGCCAAACAAACTTCATTTAAATGCCACTTTATCCCTAAATATTTCCATATGTGTCTCTAAAAGATAAAGACCCCTTTCAAAAATAATCACAGTATCATTGTCACAGCCAAAGAAATTGGGATTTCTAAAGAAAGTTGCTGCTGCAGGGCCAATTTCCAAAGGGTTAAGGGCTAAGGAAATACAACAAGGGTTGGAGAAGCACTCAAGGCTTAGCTGTATGGGAAGCTACTTTGACCTCTATCCAGGCTTGAAGAGATTCCTGAAACCCCGGGAGACCTGGAGTTGGAGGAGAGGTCTGCCTGGCAGGAGTTATGGCCTTTGGCAGAGAAACCCAGCAGAGAGGGAATGGGGGCCATAAGTATCCCAGATTTACTTCCTTCCTGATTCCTTAGCCCTGGCAAGTCCTTTCCATTGACTAAATTCAACAGGCTGCTATGGTTGGAGAAATCAGCCTCCCAGGCACATAGCAGGATGGAGAAGAATCGAGTAGATCTGGAACTGCCATACACTCTCACCCAGCATCACCCACATGCTTCTAAGGATGCCTTTGAGGCTTGCCTTCACCACACTGTGCCCCAGACCCTGGCTCCATCACCCACTAGCCATACAACTAAAGAAAATAATCTCCTTTGTCAACACTGATAAGACAGTTGGGTCAGATATCTTGGTAAAGGAAGACTCTTCCCTTTTCCCTTTCAAAACCATTCCAATTTCAGCAGATCTTGATGCTATAAAACGAGAGCCAGCCTTGTTTCAAGATACCAGCCTCAGACACTGATAAATCAAGGCATAAGGAAGCTCCCCTAACTGCGTTTTGAACTTGCTTTGCTTTGCTGTCTTCCAATTAGGTTTAAAATATTTAGATGAGAAAAAGTAGTTCTGGTTCATTTAAGACAAGCCTCCAGTAAGAAGCAGTTTGGAGTTTGCTCCTGGAAGCCAGCAGGGGTTATAAAATGCAGAGACTGGTTAAATAAATCCTTTTACTATTAACTCCCAAGTAAGACAAGAGGGAGGAACCAGAAGAATGGTTAGTCTGACAAAAAGAGAGAATAGGAATTACTTTCAGTTAATACTTGGTTACCTAGGCAACAATTCCTCAACTGGAACAAAGCCAAAGTCTTGATTGGATGGAAGAGAGACCTTGGGTCTTCCTTTCTGTATCTTTCTCTTCTGGTGTGGAAGATAAAGGACCAGGAATGAGGCACCAGGAAGGAGGACAAAGCAGGGGGAACCAGTTCTGAATGGAGGTATTGGTGAGAGAGGTTTGGTGACTCAGGGAGGAGGCTTCACCGATGAGCTAAGGTTGGAGTACCAACAAGGTTTGGACCTTCCTGAAGCTCTCCAAGCAGTAAAATCCATCTTGACCTTCCATTCTTCACAGCCTGAAAGGCTTCAGGGCCTTAGACTGTCTTAATTCTGGGAGAAAAACAGAGATCTGAAGCTACATTATTTTTATAACATAAAGGAATTTTACACATGATACATGAATAAAAGTCCAGCACTTTTATAGTTGAAGAAACAGACCAAGAAGGTTAAGGGATCCTTCAAGAATCACAGGCTAGTGAAGAGAGTGAGTGATGAGACGTATTGCCTTTCATCTGCTTTAGGATCTGCATTTGAAAATCCTGCGGACCAAACTGTCCCACAGTTGATGTGATAAGAAGGAACCAAGTTTCAGTTGACTTGGTAGTAGTTTTTCCCCATAATGGCATAAAAGAACGGCTCATCGTTTATCTAAGGTGCTACGTTAGATTCGCTGAAATATGGTCAGTAGCGACAGATGACTGCATCATTCTTTTGTACTTCCTTTAAATCTTGCTTTGTCATTGAAAGTGAAAGTGAAAGTCGCTCTGTCATGTCCAACTCTTTGGGACCCCATGGACTGGGAATTCTCCAGGACAGAATACTGGAGTGATTAGCCTTTCCCTTCTCCAGGGGATCTTCCCAACCCAGGGATCAACCCAGGTTTCTCGCATTGCAGGCAGATTCTTTACCAGCTGAGCCACAAGGGTTGCTGGTCATTGGTGGGGGTGGTTTAGTCACTACGTTGTGTCCGACTCTTGCGACCACATGGACTGTATCCTGCCAGGTTCCTCTGTCCATGGGATTCTCCAGGCAAGAATACTGGAGTGGGTTGTCATTTCCTTCTCCTGCTGGTCATTATGAACATCTTATTTATTCATATCTTATGGCCTGCTGTGCCAAGTTGCTTCAGTCATGTCCGACTGTGTGGACTGTAGCCCCCCAGTCTCCTCTGTTCATGGAGTTCTCCAGGCAAGAATACTGGAGTGAGTTGCCATTTCATCCTTCAGGGGATCTTCCTGACTCAGGGATCAAACCGGTCTCTTGTCTCCTGCATTGGCAGGTGGGTACTTTACCAACTAGAGCCATATGGGAAGCCTATTCATATCTTATAGAGATTAGTTCTTTAAATTATCAGCGGATTTTTCATTGGTAGAAAGAGTACATTCAAGTAAAGACTGAAAGAAAAGACTTTCAGAGATCAGCTGTTCCCATTTAGAGTAAGTCTATCTGTTCTGCTTAAGAAGAATTTCTGTGAACACACACACACACAGCACGTACATACAACATGGACACAGAGACACAGATGCATTTCACTGTATCCTAAATCTCATGTCCACCTGCTTCAGTTGCTGTCCTGACTATAGATGCCAGAGACTGGGTGTCAGGGCTTGGTGGTGACTTGGGTGATGGGAGAGTTGACTCAGAGGAGTGTGGGGTGGGGTTGAAAGCAGGGTCAGAAGATAGATTCCATCTCCGCCAACTGCTCTACAATGGACCTGGCTGTCCATATCTCTCAGCCTGGTTTCCTCCTTTACTCTTCCTGTTTTTCCTAACTCTTGCTATTTGTCTCTTCTTTTCTTTCTTTTCTTTTCTCCTCTTTCAGGTCAAAGTACCAAGTGGGTTGGGTTATTTGATGAAGATGGGAACATGGTACAGTTTGTCATAACCCTACCATAGCTTCACAATTCTTAAAAATCTATGTGATGAGCTAAATGTCACAGTCTCATTTCTTGCTTTCATTATCTTTTAAAGAAAAAAAATTTTTGTTTTATATAAAAATCTCAAGTTCATTATAAAGTCTATTGAAGCAAATCGGAAAAATGTAGAGAAGAAAGTGAAAATGATGACCTCAATCCCATCATCTCAAAATAACCACCGTACTTGACTGTCTCTCCCCTATGACTGAGGTCCACTTGTTTCTATTAAGAAAAGACAACTCAGGCTTTGTTTTTTTTTAAATTTATTTTTAATTGGAGGGTATTTTACAATATTGCATTGGCTCCTGCCATACAACGGTGTGAATCAGCCCCAAGTCCCCTCCCTTCCAAACCTTGCTCCCACCCCTAATCCCATCCCACCCCTCTGGTTGTCACAGAGCAGCGGGCTGGGCTCCCTGTGTTTTACAGCAGCTTCCCTCTGGCTGGCTGGTTTACATGTGGTGGTGTACTTGGCTCAGTTCCACTCTCAAGTCTTTTCTTTATGTCTCCATCTCTATTTCTGCTCTGCAAATAGGTTCATCAGTACCATTTCCTGGATTCCATACATATGTGTTAATATACAAAGTTTGTTTTTCTCTTTCTAACATACTTCACTCTGTATAACAGACTCTAGGTTCATCCACCTCACTGGAACTGACTCAAATGCATCCCTTTTTAATGGTTGAGTAACATTCCATTGCATATGTGTACCACAACTTCTTTATCCATTCATCAGGCTCTTTTTTTTTTTTTTTTTGTAAGTGTTTACTGAATTGTAACAATGTTGCTCGTGTTTTATGTTTTGTTTTTGTTTTTGGCCACGATGCATGTGGGATCTTAGTTCCCCAACCAAGGATTGGACCCTCACCCCTGCATTGGGAGGTGAAGGTTTAACCACTGGATCACCAGGGAAGTCCCCTGGGCTTTGACTTTTTTGCCGGGGTTGATATGCTTTACTAATTGCTGAGAACATAGCAATGAGCTGGCGGGCTGAGTGGAGGGAGATGCTAGCTTTTCTGGATGCCATTCTCACTGCTGAGCCAGGTGATGCCAGGTGATGTTTGCCCCCAGGAGGGGGTCCCCATGTGCTTTAGGTCCTCCTCCAATTCATCTTGTTGCCCAGAGGCTATTTTTCCCAGCAGCCTTTCCATAGCTCCCCAGAGGAGGGAGGAAAAATAAGGCAGCCCACTCAACTTGCCTCTCTCCAGATTTATTACTAGCGTGAGGACTCGGGATGTTGCAGCTCCCCAGGGTGACTTGTGAGGACTGCGTGGGAATGTGTGTGTGCGTGGGTCAGGGGTGACTGAACCTTCTTTCACAGTGCCTTCTGCTCCACTTTAGAATCTTCTCTTTCCTCTCTCACTGTTTCCACAGGTGACAGCCTTAGGTTCTAGGCTTTTCTTTATCAAGTGTTGGTCAATTTTTATTTTACTTTTTTCCCCCCAGATTTTGCTTCATTAAAGTTGGGAGAGGGAAATGATGTAAGTCAGTTTATTCTACCATTCAAGCCTGGAAGTCCCATGCCCAACTTGGTGTAACTTTGAAAAGCTCACTCACTACCCTTCTCTGAAGGATGAGCTATAATATCGGCTGGGTATTTGCTTAAGCAGAATATGTATATGGGCTACCTCTTCTTTGCTATAGTATTAGATTAGTGTTCTCTTGAAAGAGATATATGTTAAAGGGCCTTAAGATACCATTTTCTAGTTTTCTCATGCTTAGCCAAGACTTTTATAAAATCTCCCTATTAAATACGTTTTTTTTTTTTTTTTAACATTCCATTAGGGTATTTGTTCTTAGCTTTGCTTTCTGACTGGAAGTAAAGCCAATTGTCAGAATCATCTTTTACTTGCAAAAATAACAAAGTAGTATGCTTCAGCCTTTCAAGCCTGTTTTATTGCCCTGAAGTGCAATATCAGTCCTTTAGGGGGAAATCCAACATTTGGATTATTTTGCTTAAATTTTAGAATGCTCTAATTTAGTAAAGAGGCAAGTCCCCTCTTTGATCTAGTTTCCATTTAAATAACATTAACTCTCATGAAAGAAAAACAGCAGTGTAAAGATCAATGATTCTATATACAGGTACAGTGGTGAGAATGAGTCTGTGGTAAAATGACTACAATTCTGTTTATTAAATGAGGAGTATGTTAAAAGGGGCTTCCCAACCTGCCTGCCAGTGAAGGAGATGTAAAAATGTAGGGTTGGGAAGATCTCCTGGAGGAGACCATGGTAATCCACTTCAGTATTCGTGCCTAGAGAATCACGTGGACAGAGGAGCCTGCTGGGCCACAGTCCATAAGGTCACAAAGAGTTGGACTGAAGCAACTTCACACACACACACACACACACACACGTTAAAGAGATACACAGAGATTGCTAAGAGATTTTTTAAGGTCACTTTTCAATCCCATCCTTTTTTTTTCCCCTCAGAGACTCAATAGTTTTCTACCCTCATGTATTTTTCCTGGCATGTTTGACAACTGTATTAAAATCATTCTATAAGCTTTTGGAAAACTGCTTCAACAATGTCATACATTTAAAGTCAATAGTGATTTATCTGAAAGGTTTGCCTATGTTTCTTTTCTCTCCATATTCTATGTAACAATTAGGTCGTCTTTAAAAATAGATGCTGGTGGCTAAATTCAGCATACACTCAGATCGTGTCTCCTTCCATTAATTTTCTGTGTTCACAAGTACTTTATCTTGCATCTTATTATCAAACAGTGACTAAAAGACTTAGCTTAGAATCTTAGTAATCTTAGAAAAAAGAGAACCTTGTGAATCAGATCTGTTCATAAGAAAGATGGCTTGAACCTTTCCAGGAGAGCTGAAATCAAAGGCTACATTTACCTTCTCCGTGTCCTGTTCCAGCCAGGCATCTATATGCCCTGTTCCTCTCTGCTGCCTACCTTTACCAAACCTGAATGCTGGAAAGCACATGTCTGCACTATTTCCACCTTGTAGCAAGTTAGGGGACCACCAACTAGCTACTTTGGAGAAGACAATGGTAACCCACTCCAGTACTCTTGCCTGGAAAATCCCGTGGACGGAGGAGCCTGGTAGGCTGCAGTCCCTGGGGTTGCGAAGAGTCGGACACGACTGAGCGACTTCACTTTCTTCACTTTCATGCATTGGAGAAGGAAATGGCAACCCACTCCAGTGTTCTTGCCTGGAGAATCCCAGGGACGGGGGAGCCTGGTGGGCTGCCCTCTGTGGGGTGGCACAGAGTCAGACAGGATTGAAGCGACTTAGCAGCAGCCCCAACTAGCTACTTAATATGTATTGTTGCCACCTACAGCTAGAGGGCGCTAAAAAGACCAAAAGATTATATTTGGCCATCTTTTGGGTATGGCTGGGATGGCCCATCTCGATCAAATGTCTGGACAACCCCTGGATCCGGAGTCTACCCTGGATCCCCCTGACAAGACAGTGGACAGGGAGGGTGTCTTATATCTGAGCCGGAAAAGACAATCTGTGTTGAGCCATCCGAAAGCCTGTTCTCGGTGCTATCCCCTGTCCTCTCCAGCCTGTCAGGCTCTTTCCCCTGCCCTGGCCTCAATAGTACACTCTCTTGAGTTGGGGTTAGAGGATCTCTGCAAACAGCAATTTTAGGGCTATTAGCTCTGACAAAGTCTCTGTTCATTTGTGTAAACTCTTTCATTGCTATCTGCTTTTCTATCTATTCTAATAAATGCCAATTACTTCTTATTTTCAGCCTCCAATCATTTGTCAAGGTGGTATTTGTTTGTTTTAATCAGATCTCAGGTCCAGAGAGTTAAGTAAATCATCCTCCTTACTTTATAATGCGTCATCCTCATTGATGGGTGCAAAGTCCTCTTCTGTTTTATTTTCTTTCTCTTTCATCTTCTCTGATCGCTGCTCTAATTCCCTTCTCCTTTACAATTCACTGTGGTGTCTTTGATCTATGTCTTAAATATGTGGTATCTGAAGTCCGTGTGTGTCCTTGTTGAGTCTGCAGTGTTGTTTTGCAGTGAATGTGTTTTTAATGTTCATCAGTGGTATTGCACTGAAAGCCTTGCCCTGTTTTCTCTTTTATCACTCAGTTCTACTGACAACCAGTTCCTTAAATTCCAGTGTCAGCAATAGCCCAGGTGCTCTTATTCAAGCTACATCCTTGTGATTTGGCTGTGGGTCTGTTAGATTTTCCACTAAATTTTGTCCAAGTGAAAGTGTTAGTCGCTCAGTTGTGTCTGACTCTTTGTGACCCCATGGGCTGTAACTCGCCAGGCTCCTCTATCCATGGGAACCTCCAAGCAAGAATACTGGAGTGGGTTGCCATGCCCTTCTCCAGGGGATCTTCCTGACTCAGGGAATGAACCCAGGTCTCCTGAATTGGCAGGTGGATTCTTTGCCATCTGAGCCAAAATCTTATTATGTGATGCATTAGTAAAGAAGAATATATAGTCCTGGCCAGAGTCAGATCCTAGCCGTGGTGGGCTTTAGGATGGGAGGCTAATGATGTGCCCTGGCTTAGAGAGTTCATAGCTCCGAGTCTGGACTTGAATGTCACATTTGCTCCCCCTTGCTAAGAAACTCTGAGCTTCTCTGCTTCTGCTCTGACCCTTCTCTCTTCCTACATCTTTTCTATGTTGGTTTTATAGTCCTACCCTAGGGCTGTGGTGGGAACAGCTAGGTAGATGGACGCCTCAAGGGCAGGCTACTCAGACTGCTCCTGTTTTTAGCTTCTCCCAACAGCAGGCAGACTCCAGCTGTCCCCTGAGTTACCCTGCAGGGTGGGCTGGTGCTGCTGGTCTTTTAGTAAGGAGCAAGTAAAGTTCCCACCCCAGTGTTCTTACCAGGAAAATTCCACAGACAGAGGAGCCTGTTGGGCTGCAGTCCATGAGTCTCAAAGAGTTGGCAACTGAGCACACATTGAGCACAAGTAAAGTTTGATGGAATACAAAAGACACAACTCATATGCACACCCCACCCCACTCCAATACTCTTGCCTGGAAAATCCCATGGACAGAGGAGCCTGGTAGGCTGCGGTGCATGGGGTCGCGAAGAGTCAGACACGACTGAGTGACTTCGCTTTCACTTTTCACTTTCATGCATTGGAGAAGGAAATGGCAACCCGCTCCAGTATTCTTGCCTGGAGAATCCCAGGGACGGCGGAGCCTGGTGGGCTGCCGTCTATGGGGTCGCACAGAGTTGGACACGACTGAAGCGACTTAGCAGCAGCAGCCTGTCTGTCCATGCGTTGCTCTTCCCTCCTTCCTGCCCCCCCCTTTTTTTTTCTACTTATGGTTACTACCAATCTTTTTCTCCCCAGAGTTTCTCTAGAATCTTTCTATCAGGTCTTTAGATACATGCACTTTTCCTCTGTGGCTTCTCTAGGATTGGACTGGGGGAGGAATTCACTGGCTCTTGCTTGATGGAGTGGATTGCCTTGTAATGTTTACCCATAGGTATCATTATAGAGGATCAGTTATTTCCTAAAATTCTTTAAATATGTGGACCAATACATGATTTTGTCAGAGGAGTGAGTGATCTTAGTACACAGTTACTTTTTCTCAGAAATCTGTCTTATGACATGGACACTTTGTAGATACAGCAAATCCCTGCTAGGCTCCTGTAATAGTGAGAAGTGGTGGTTATTAAGTGCCTGTTAGTCATCAAGAGTGATCCACTCCTCAGTTTTCACCACCCTCCTCCCTCATGAGCCCCATGTTACAAGTTCAGAGATTCTTTGACTTTCTTCCAATGGCACAGATCCTACATTAAAATGCGCACGTGTATGTGTGTGTGCTCAGCCATGTCCGACTCTTTGCAACCCCATGGACTCTAGTCCACTAGGCTCCTCTGTCCATGGGATTTTTCAGGCAAAAATACTAGAGTGGGTTGCCATTTCCTCCTCTAGGAGTCTTCCTGACCCAGGGATTGAACCCATGTCTCTTGTGTCTCCAGTATTGGCAGGCAGATTCTTTACTGCTGAGCCATGTGGGAAAATTGACTAATTCATTGTTTTTCTCTACATCCTTAAATAATCATGACATGTGATTCCAGCCCATTTGTTCAGTTCAGTCACGCAGTCGTGTCCGACTCTTTGCGACCCCATGAATCGCAGTACGCCAGGCCTCCCTGTCCATCACCAACTCCCGGAGTTCACTCAGACTCACGTCCATTGAGTCTGTGATGCCATCCAGCCATCTCATCCTCGGTCGTCCCTTTCTCCTCCTGCCCCCAATCCCTCCCAGCATCAGGGTCTTTTCCAATGAGTCAACTCTTCGCATAAGGTGCCCAAAGTACTGGAGCTTCAGTTTTAGCATCATTCCTTCCAAAGAAATCCCAGGGTTGATCTCCTTCAGAATGGACTGGTTGGATCTCCTTGCAGTCCAAGGGACTCTCAAGAGTCTTCTCCAACACCACAGTTCAAAAGCATCAATTCTTCGG
>SJXQ01001029.1:456885-515011 GCA_006408695.1 Aepyceros melampus
GGAATGGGGCGCAGGCGCCCTGAAAGGACGTGACGAAGCTGCGCACTCACGAAACGCTGGTAGAAGCGGACCAGCCGCGGCTTCCCGTGGTTATTGAAAACCAGAATCGCCTGAATCATCTTTGCCCGCCACGCTCCTTTCACCACCGGCTGCTTCCAGAGCCTCTCCTTCCGCCACAACAAGGACGCTTCCGGCTGGTGCGCTGCTGAGAGTGGTCCCCGGAAACATGCCCCGGCGCCCAGGGCCTGACCACGAGGAGTCCGGCTTCCCGGCGAGGCTTGGAGGAAGGCTCCCTAGGCTGGGCCGCCGGCTGGCTGGGAAAGGCTGCTGCGGACACCAAGGTGGGGGAGGGCCGTCACCTTGGCCGGCGTGGTGAGGGCCTGGCCAGGACGCGAGCGCGGCTCTCTGCCCTTTGTTTAGAACGACTGCTTGCCGCATCATCCCGGCCCTGCGCAAAGCCGAGCCCGTCGGAAAAGGATGGGATGGAGAAGCAGAAACCGCAAGAGCAGCCGCGCTCCCAGGTGAAGACGAAGCGGGCGCCTCCCTTTATCGGGGTCTGCGTTAACACGCACGGTCGTGCCTTTCGCTTGACACTGTAGAACGTTCCGAACATTCGGGAACATCTTTACTTTTTGGTGTTACAAACAGTGCTGTAGTGAATGTAGTGTCTGTGCCTCCTGGTGCAAAGGGCTGTCTCTCCACGGTAGATAGCGAATGGTGGAATTAAGGGATCTTTAATGCAATTCCTTTTAAAAGGTACCTGCGACCCCAAACTGGTAGGGTTTGTATTTTCTTTTAATACCTTAGTGGGGGATGAATGGAGCACGTCCTCATATTGCAGATAGAGCTGCAAATGGGAGTTAGCTGCCCAAAGGACTGTTGACAATATGTGTAAAAAAGCCTTTAAAATATATTGAACATTAGACCCAGCATTTGCAGTTTAGAATTTATGATAGAACGACTGTGGATGTGTGAAAAGATTTACCCTCAGGAACGTGCATCTCGCAGTCTTATTTCGGGGGAAATGGGAAGCAACAACTCATTATTCCAAAATGATGCTGTAGTGAATGTAGTGTCTGTGCCTCCTGGTGCAAAGGGCTGTCTCTCCACGGTAGATAGCGAATGGTGGAATTAAGGGATCTTTAATGCAATTCCTTTTAAAAGGTACCTGCGACCCCAAACTGGTAGGGTTTGTATTTTCTTTTAATACCTTAGTGGGGGATGAATGGAGCACGTCCTCATATTGCAGATAGAGCTGCAAATGGGAGTTAGCTGCCCAAAGGACTGTTGACAATATGTGTAAAAAAGCCTTTAAAATATATTGAACATTAGACCCAGCATTTGCAGTTTAGAATTTATGATAGAACGACTGTGGATGTGTGAAAAGATTTACCCTCAGGAACGTGCATCTCGCAGTCTTATTTCGGGGGAAATGGGAAGCAACAACTCATTATTCCAAAATGAGAAATTGGTTAAATGCATTGATCCACGTGCATCCGAGAAATGTTAAAGTTATAAAAAATTCATGTGAAAGGTTTATGGTCTAGGGCAATGTTCATGGCATAGCTGTGAGTGGAAAGATTACACGAAGTATATACAGAGACACTGTACTTTGTAAAAGACTAGAAGTATATACACCAAAGGGCTTGCCTGGTGGCTCAGTGGTTGAGAATCCACCTGCCAAGCAGGAGAGGCAGGTTTGATCCCTGGGTGGGGAAGATACCCTGGGGGAAAAATGGCAATCCACTCCAGTATTCTTGCCTGGAAAATTCCATGGACAGAGGAACCTGGCGGGCTACAGTCCATAAGGTCGAAAAGAGTCGGACATGACTTAGCAACTAAACAGCAGCAGCAGCATAGCTACTAATATATAAAATTTTTATGTTTGTAAATCAATCTTTTAATGGAAAAGTTTTTAAAATATGGAAAATGGTTTTATTTAAGATATAACTGACCAACCAAAAGACCTTCCCCCTCAGTAATAAATAGGCAAAGGAACGAATAACAAGGATATACATCTAGGAAACAAAGATAAAAAAATATTTAAGCTCACTATTAATGGAGGAAAAGGCTAATTAAAGTGTTAACTTTAAAATTAAAGTATTATTTTCACCTTATCAATTTTTAAAATATTATCACAGCCAAGTCTGGCAAGAGTAGTATGAAAATTGTCCTTTTCTGCCTTGCTGGTGAGATAATTTAGTAAAGCAATCTGGCAATATGACAAGATCTTTACAAAGAATCCCTAGATTTCCAGTAATCTGACTCCTGGGAATCCATCCCTAAGGAAATGACCCCCAAATATAGTCAAGGGGGAGGGGCAGGCGGGTGAGAGAACTATATAACTTAAAAGTAGTTTTTGACACAGCTCCAAATAGGGATCAATTAATTACCCAAATTTTGGAAAATGACAGAACTATTAAGGCTGCTGCTGCTGCTTAGTTGCTTCAGTCCTGTCCAGGCTCCTCTGTCCCTAAGATTCTCCAGGCAAGAATACTGGAGTGGGTTGCCATGACTTCCTCCAGGAGCTCTTCATTAAGGCAATCAATCTTAAAAACAACAGTATGAAGACTATGTAGCAATATAGACAATGGTTATATAATCAGTTGAAAAAGGATTATCAAATTTTATGTGTTGGTGTAATATTGTAGTAACCGCGTACAGAAATTGTATATTCCAAGGTCAGGCCACTCTCCTATCTCCATGGCTTTGTAGGTCCTTTTCTCTTGTTGGAAAGTCCCTTTCCACCAGCTTGCCTGAATATCTTTCCATCTCCTCTGCCACTGCTATAGACCAGATCACTCTAGGCTCTCACCCCCGCCACAGCAGCAGTCTCCTATCTGGGCTCATTGCCTTCAGTTTCTCTGCAGTCAAGCAATCTTTGAAATATACAAATCAGATCATATTACTCTCCCTGGGATCACTGGCTTCCAAGATATTAAGGATAATGTCCTAAAACATCAACACTTAACATGCTGAAGATGCCATGCCTGACCTCCAGTCTCTCCTCCAACGCAATTCACTCCCATCACTCTGAGCTCCAGCCATGATGGCCTTTTCCTTCCAGGAGCCCGTCCCCAACCTGCTGAGACCCTGGAACCTAGCTGTTGCCGCAGGCTTCCCCGATTGACACATTGTGCCTGCTTATTTAGGATGGTGGCCTGCCCACCGGAGCTTGCCCTACCCTTTGGGCAGCAGGATGCCCCCTCCTGGGTGCCTCTCCCCAAGTCGGTGTCCCCAGTCCTCCTGTTTAAGCCCTCCCTGGCCACCACATGCTTGAGGTCCCAGCATGCTCAATGGTGAGCCAGCCCCATTCAGGCACAGGACTCTAGGGAAGCGGCTTGTATAGTAGCCGGAATGAGAGAACAAGATGTGAACTGAGACAAGGGCAGCAAGAACAGAAGAGACTCAGGAGCGCTCCAGCCACCTCTAACTTGGGTCAGTCTAAATGAAGTGTTAATCCCAAGCCTCACAGCCATATTGTTGAGCCCAGGCTCAGATATACAGGGAGGCAAATGACAGTTTGAACCATGATAATACATGCTGGGACCTCAACCAAGAAAACCATATAAAAAAAAAAAAAGAAATAATAATCACCTGTGCCTCTTGGGATGGTTGTAACAAGTAAAACACTGCAAGTGCTTGGCACAAGTACCAGAACCAAGAGGCCCTCCGCAGTGACTATAATTATCATCACGGAAAGCATCTAGTGTTGCGTTTGACCCATTAGGGGACTTCGTTAGTTTACCACCACCTCCTTTTCCCTGAGGCAAGCAGGATCTACATTCTAAGTCCCTACCTATTCTTAGGATATGTAGATTTCAACACCTGATCTCTTCATTGATGTGGATGTGGGCACATTACCCCGCAAGATAATGTTCATGATCAAAAGCATATGGCTTTTGGGACTTCCCTGATGGTCCAGTGGTTAAAACTCTGAGCTCCCAATGCAGAGGAAGTGGGTTCAATCCCTGCTGGGAGCACTAAGATCCCACATGCTTCATGGTGTAGCAAAAAAAAAAAAAAAAGATATGGCTGTCTTCTATAGGGAGGTTGCTCAGTTTATCAGAGAAGGCAATGGCACCCCACTCCAGTACTCTTGCCTGGAAAATCCCATGGATGGAGGCGCCTGGTAGGCTGCAGTCCATGGGGTCATGAAGAGTTGGGACACGACTGAGTGACTTCACTTTCACTTTTCACTTTCATGCATTGGAGAAGGACATGGCAACCCACTCCAGTGTTTCTGCCTGGAGAATCCCAAGGACGGGGGAGCCTGGTGGGCTGCCGTCTATGGGGTCACACAAGAGTCGGACACGAGAGAAGTGACTTAGCAGCAGCAGCTCAGTTTATACCTAATAATAAAATAGTCAGTGTAGAGGAATCTTTTCCTGAAATTTTACTCATTCATAAAAAATTCTGAAGGTACAAAACAAGAAAGAAAGGTGTTATCCAAAATGTGGCGTGTGGCCTGGTGGAGGGAGTCAGAAAGAAGGAGCCAAGCTAGCCATGCCTATGAACGAGCTCAGCCTCCGTAAAAAGAGCATCCCCAGGAAAACAGCCAAGGGAGGTCAGGAGACAGGAACCCCCAAGGTAGCAGAGAACCAGAGGAAGAAAAAGAACTGGCAGTTCTGGGGGCCGAGAAGGGCACAAGGGAAGAAGAGGCTTGAGCAGAAGGCCCCCAACACAGAGTACCTGGGGGGAGGACAGCTGCAGGAGGAAAGCAGGAAATAGGACAGGAGGAGGCTAACTTCTCCTCGGAGCCACTCTGCATATAGATGAGGGATTGCCCCCAGTTCTGCAGCAAGTCCAGATCTTCTGACTGCCCCAGGGGGGCTGGCCCCCTGCCTGCCTCCACAAACAAGGCTGTTGCTCAGGGCAAGGGCCCCCATGAAGATGTCTGGGGAAGGCTAGACTCACAGCCAGGGAGTGACCCTCCACGAGCCACAGCCTGGCGCCCCACAGCTAACGTCAGGGTCTTAGATTTGATTTTAGCAGAACTTGTTTGAAGAGTCTATTCCACAGCGGCCGTAGGGAAGAACCAGGTAAGGCTTGGTGGACCTGCTCCCTGAGCTCCAGAGTGAAAGCTGATGGAAGAAATGCTCAATGGTGCCGGTGGGTCCGGGAGGTAGCCCATCTTTCCCTGACCTCAGTCGTCCTAGAGGTAAAGAGAAATAACAGAGTGTACTTCATGAACGTCTTCTATTGTCATCAAACAAAGGTTCGCTCGAGTGGTACCGGTCGGGCCCTCGGCTGCCTTCCTTGGCCTCATCTCATTAGCATTGGCCCAGGGAGCCAGCCTGGCAATTCCCATTGTTTTATAGTCCAAGACTCGCTTTATTAAGAAAAAGGGAATCCATTTCCTCTATCTGCCCCTGTTTTCTCTGGCTAATGTCTTCACTTCATCAGCTAGATAGACAGCCCGTTTTTTTGAGACTTGGTTTTAAATGTTCAATTTGGGAGTCCTTTGACACCAGTTCAGATCTTCGGGTGAAATACAGCTCAAAAAACCAAATCAACTGTGAATCGGTTGAGGATCATCTAGGGGGCTGACCTTTGAGCCAAAAAAAGCTATTAAGGTCCAAGTCAGCCATTTTCCAGCCACTCTGGGCAGGAAGCCCAGAACAGAGTGGGGGGAAATGTCATTCAGCGGCTCAACATGGCTAATGTATTCACTTCAAGTGGAAATGTTTGGAGCCTTCCTGGCATTAAGTCTCCTTGCTTCCCCTCTGAGCTCTCTTTTTCCTGTCCTTTACTTTCATAAATCTGTGGGGCTCTCTTGTTGATTGGCACAGTACAGGCCCACCAGGAAGAAAGGTCCCTTCATGTCTTGAGGGACTTTTCATCAGGCTCACACTCAGGAAGTCCACCAAAGCTGGGAGTAAAGCTACGTTGCTGTCTCTTTCTGCTACCACCCAGCTGCAACCAGTCCATACAAAACTCCCGCCAAGAGAGAAACCACACCAACGCCAGGTCCGCAGCCGTCTCCCTGGACCTACCCACTCCTCATCCGCCGCGCCATCCCCCTGCTCTCGGGTCTCGCTTGCAGCCCCCTCCGAAGACTTCTGGGCCATGATATTGTCTGTCCAGATGCTCCCGTCTTCCCATCGCCAGCAAAATTACACTTGGTCACTGTTCCAGCCTCGAGTTTGGCTAATGAATCTGAAAGGAGAAGTTCACAATTCCCTCAGACTCCCTTCCTTTCCCTCAGAATTCCCTCACACTGTCTGGCCTCTCTCCACGTGGTGGAAACCTAGTGGGACCTGGCCCTTCTGCTGGAGTCCTCTAGGCCTGAGTATGCTCAGGGAGCCCCCGGAGGGGACCCCAGATAGGAGAGGTCACCCACAGGAACCAGAGGATTGAGCAGCACCCCCAGGATCCAGAACGTCCAGGCTGTTGCCCCCAGGCCACTTGTCCAGGGAACTGAGAAATCAGTCTCAAGGGGTCACGTCTGCAGGGAGGCCGGACCTGACCTGCTCCGTGAGCCCTAAGCAGGAGGGGTGGGGGGCCCCCACAGGCCATACAGGGGCATCAGGCCACAGCGAGGGCTGCACTGCTCACCCAGGAAGGGGCTGTCGCCTCGAGTCTTCAGGCGTACCCCAGCCCCGAGCTCAAGCTCCATGGCTTCCATCTCTGACTCGGGCATCCAGAAGGCCACTGTCTCAGCGGGGGTGAGGCTCTCTGTCAGGGCAAGCAGCTCCGGCTTATTCACCAGCCCCTTTAGCACCTCGGCTGTCAGTCTGTCCGAGTCACCCTTGGCTTCCACCTCTGCAGTGTAAACAAGAAGTGTGCAATAAATGCTTTCTGCCAGCTGCCCCCATGGGCTTCCACCAGCACGAGGTGGTCATTACCAGCGTAACAGCAAGCACTCTGGGAGGGCTCTTTAGAAGCCAGCTGAGGACTGACTGTTGTACCTGCTCACAAACAACCGCCCTCCCACCCTGCCCCTGCTCATCAAGGAGCGCACGTAGAGGATTATGGATAAGGGCTCTGGAGCCAGGCTGCCTGGTACACATCTGCTTTACATGCTGTGTGACCACAGGCAAGTTACTTAACCTCTCTGTGCCTGACAAATAGGGTGAAACGCGGTACCTACCCGATGGGACTGACATAGGTGTAAAAGAGCTAGTGTACATAAAGTGCTTAGCATGAGGCCAAGCACACAGCAAACCCTCAGCAGGCGTCAGTGTTTCTACTGTCTCTATTTACAAATGAGAAAGCTAGGGCTTAGAGAGGTTAAGTGATTTGCCCAAGGTTACACAGCTGGTAATGGCACCCCACTCCAGTACTCTTGCCTGGAAAATTTCATGGATGGAGGAGCTTGGTGGGCTGCAGTCCATGGGGTCGCTAAGAGTAGGACACAACTGAGCGACTTCACTCTCACTTTTCACTTTCATGCATTGGAGAAGGAAATGGCAACCCACTCCAGTGTTCTTGCCTGGAGAATCCCAGGGATGAGGGAGCCTGGTGGGCTTCCGTCTATGGGGTTGCACAGAGTCGGACACAACTGAAGGGACTTAGTAGCAGCAGCAGCAGCACACAGCTGGTCGGTGGAGGAGGCAGGATTCAAGCCCTTCACACAATTCTGCCTTCCCAGGGACCAGGCAGAGGTCTCCCCTGGCTGGGATGGGGTCTGCTGGAACCAGCAGCAAATTTGGATGGTCCTCAGATTCTCTACTGGCCTACTTATCCTGGCCTGGGCAGAGCACAGGGGCTCAGGCAGGGTTCCAACAGCCTCTCACTGCCTACCCTGGAAGTCCCAAATCTACTGATCTCAGCTTGGGCATTTCGGAGAAGGCAATGGCATCCCACTCCAGTACTTTTGCCTGGAAAATCCCATGGACGGAGGAGCCTGGTGGGGTGCAGTCCATGGGGTCGCTAAGAGTCAGGCATGACTGAGCGACTTCACTTTCACTTTTCACTTTCATGCATTGGAGAAGGAAATGGCAACCCACTCCAGTGTTCTTGCCTGGAGAATCCCAGGGATGAGGGAGCCTGGTGGGCTTCCGTCTATGGGGTTGCACAGAGTCGGACACAACTGAAGGGACTTAGTAGCAGCAGCAGCAGCACACAGCTGGTCGGTGGAGGAGGCAGGATTCAAGCCCTTCACACAATTCTGCCTTCCCAGGGACCAGCAGAGGTCTCCCCTGGCTGGGATGGGGTCTGCTGGAACCAGCAGCAAATTTGGATGGTCCTCAGATTCTCTACTGGCCTACTTATCCTGGCCTGGGCAGAGCACAGGGGCTCAGGCAGGGTTCCAACAGCCTCTCACTGCCTACCCTGGAAGTCCCAAATCTACTGATCTCAGCTTGGGCATGGGGAGAATGATTCCACCAGACTGCAGGAGACAGGAGGTGCTGGGAAGGCAACAGGCCCTCAGCACTGAGGCTGGGCACTGGGGATCCTCTGAGTGAATGGAGGGCAGGATGTCCCTCAGACCAGACACGGACTCATGCTGAGAAGACATTTTGTGGCGCCTAGGAGACCTCTGGAGGCAAAGGAAGGCCACAGTGTAGGACGGCACCGGGGCAGGAAGGGCAGAGGGTACCTACTGTAAGAGGACATGAGGAAGCCTGTGTTCACCTTCCTGGTGGCGCTGAAGTTGGGCTCAATTTCGTTTCCCTTGGGGTCGAACTTACGGCGATGGATGCGACTCGGCCGGATATACAGCACGTAGTAGCGCTCCTGGGGCCAAGCAGAGAGAGTGAGGGGCTGTTCACTCCCATCACCCCACAACGCACACACTCCCCACGTGCTCCGGCTGCAGCCCCCCAGCCTCACTCACTACCCTAGAATCCCACCTTGGCTCCAAAAGATATTCAAGCTGCCCAGAGGGCCGCCACTCCCAATAATCATTCATTCATTCACATGTTGAGTAGAGCGTGTGCCACACGTGATGAACCATGGCCACACGTCCATAAGAGGACAGGCTCAGAGCCCAACCCCACGGCTTCCACACGATCAGAGCCAGAAAGAACGGGAAACCGTAACTCAAAGACCCCAAATACCACAAAGCAAGAGTAGTAGCTGCCGAGATGCCACGAAAAGGGCAGAGATGGAGTTCTGAGTGAGGGCTGCCACTGTTTCCCTTGCAACAAACATGGGTCCTGCAGCATGTGACGCTTAGCCTGTTTCCCCTGTTGCCTGGAGACAACAGAGGTCCACGTTTAGGCATGTTGTAAGGATTCAAGAGATAACAAAGAAGCAAACACAGTGTAAACGTGAAGTGTGCGATACGTGCTGTCTGCCAGCTGTCCTAATCAAAACAGGAGACGACAACGTTGTCAATCAACTATATATCAAGAAAATTTTAAACAAACACTATGATCCAAAACAAAAACGAGAGACTGAAGAAGACGAAACCATCACCTGGGACAAACAGGGAAAGCAAGTTCTCACAGTGTGGAGAAACCTGCAACTGTGCGAGTAAGGGCATAGGAAGGATTTTAAAGGCCTGGACAGGTACATAAGACAAAAGTCAAGGTCCCATGTGGACATCTGAACAGCGGAGGGGCCTTGGAAGCCTCATGGGAGTCTGAGCTGCGGAAGCATGTGGGGGATGATATAAGACAGGCCTTGAGTTGGCATCTGGAGTTTGGGTTTTACATGGCAGACCAGAGGGAATCCTGAAAGGTTTCTGAACAGCACCTAGACTATGACAGATGTCTTTCAGGAGACCAGCAGGCTGCAGGGCAGGGATGGGCGCTGGGTGCAGCCAGAAGGCAGAAGGGGTGCAAGGTTTAATCAGGACAGGGTGAGTTCCTAAGGGCCCATGTGGGGACATGGAAGGGGAGGTGTGGCATGGTCAAGGTAGGAAACCTGTAGGACCAAGCATTACCCACTTGGGGGAGGGCTGGAAGAGACTGGAGGCTTGCAGGCTGGTGGCTGGGGGCATATAGTGATTGTTATTAGGAACGAGGAGGAGGAACGAGGAGGTGTGGAGAGGGGCTGGAGAACACCCTGCCTACAGAGGACAGCCAGGGCAGTCCAGCCCCACATCAGCTCCTGCTGGGCAGGTTGGCTGGGGTTACGGACTGGGGTGCTCACTCTGCTGACCCGCGTGCTAAGGAAGGGAGGGCGAAGCAAAGCATCTCCTGGCCTGAAACTAGTGCTGAGCTGGAAGCTGAGGTTCACAAGGGGGTGTGGGTGAGAAACCGGCTCCAAGTGGCCACAGGCCTTGGAACTTGCTGAGGTCAGTTCTAGATATCAAGGAGATAAGTTGGTCAGTACATCTGGGGTTATTTGGAAGGGGGGCGGGTATACATTCAGAACCTGTTATTCAGTTGCTAAGTTGTGTCTGACTGTTTGCAACCCCATGGACTGCAACACACCAGGCTTCCCTGTCATTCACCATCTCCCAGAGTTTGCTTAAACTCATGTCCATTGAGTCAGTGATACTATCTAACCATCTCATCCTGTCACACCCTTCTACTCCTGCCTTCAGTATTTCCCAACATCAGGGTCTTTTCCAGTGAGTTGGCTCTTCACATCAAGTAGACAAAATAATGGAGCTTCAGCTTGAACATCAGTCCTTCCAGTGAATATTCAGGGTTGACTTCCTTTAGGGTTGACTGGTTTGATCTCCTTGCAGACAAGGGACCCTCAAGAGTCTTCTCTAGCACCACATTTTGAAAACATCAATTCTTCAGCACTCAGCCTTCTTAAAGATCCAACTCTCACATCCATACACGACTATGGGAAAAACCATAGCTTTGACGATGCGGACCTTTGTCGGCATAGTGATGTCTCTGCTTTTTAATACGCTGTCTATGTTTGTCATAGCTTTTCTTTCAAAAAGCTTTTCAGAACTCGTGCTCAGGAAAGAAATCCTTGCTAGTAGGGATGGTGAATGCCAGCCAGGTATGTCCATGGACGTCTGAGATGGGGGCGATAAAGGGTGTGACACTAGGAGGCTGAGAGGACAAGAAGAGAAGGGCATGGACATGGGAGCTGAAGCCCCAGGAGGTATTAGCAAGGTAGACTTCACATTCAAGCTGGAAACAAAGGCCCTCCTCCTACCTCAGGGTTCCACACTCATGCACACACGAATGTCCAGGTCCACACTGGTGACCTGCTTTATAAAAATCCAGCATTCCAAAACACTCAGGCACACAGGGATATTAAAAGATGAGCAAGGGGATTCCCTGAAGGTGCAGTGGTTAGGACTCCGTACATCCACTGCAGAGAACCCGGGTTTGACCCTGGTTGGGGAACTAAGATCCCCGCAAAACGAGCTATACATGGAGGGAAAAAAAAGGATGCGAAAGCCCTGCTAAGACATTCACCACTCTGCAAATGGAGTTGCTTCAGGGCTCCTTCTGAAAGCAGACTCCAATAGTACATTTAAAGTAATTCAACTCCAAACAACTCAAGGTACACATGATTTCCCAACCACACAGCTGGTACCCCAAAGGGGGAAAGGTCACTGTTGACTTCACACCCATACAGGCAGGTAACTTTGCTCTGACCTTGTTCATCAGGTCCGGAAGCAGTGGGAACCACCAGATAGAGGAGTGGGGCCAGGCCCTCAGCCCAGAGCCACTCATCCTGCCTACCCAGAGACGTTCCCGGCATTCTAGTTCTGTTCCTTCGGGAGACAGGACCTCTTCAGAGGGCCTTCCAGCCCACTCAGAACCCACAGCTTGAGTCCTGAACCACTGACCTCACCCCATCCTGCTCTCAGCCCTCCCAGTCCTGGCCCCAAACACACCCCTTGGTTTAGGGCCTGGTCTGTCTTCTCATCAAGAACCCAGTCCCCACCCCCAACCCTGGTCTGTCTGCCACCCAGCACAGCCCTACTGATCCCTTCCATCCGTGGCCCCTTTTGGCTGCCAATCTCCCAGCCAGCCTTCTACCTGCCCTCTGAGCCTCACAAGGAAAGAGCCAGATCTCGTCTTGGCACTGGCAGAGTCAAGCAGAGGGAGATACCCTGGTGGGTGGGAACCCTGAAGCCAGTGCCCTGAGGGGTCCCCCTGGGAAACATCCTCACCTTCCTGCCGTGGGCATCCGAGATGCTGTGCCGGGATACATCGAGTAATTCTCCCTCCAGCAGGACGCCATCTCCCCTGGGGAAGAGAGAATAAGGGTGGCACTGGTTTTGTCGTCCTCAGGAAAGAACCACAAGTGCAATGGCCCCACCTGCAGGGCGTTACTGCGATCAGAACCTCAGGCTTCATACCCGCCAAATGACAGTAACAACCACCTCACTTGCTTCTATGAGGGGACATAGGACTACCTACCTGAAGGTGCTTTGTAAACTATTAAGCATTTACAAAATATAAAGAACTTTACTTTTTTACGTAACCAAATTTGGGGGTGGGGTTCTAAGGTCTAAGCTGCTATAAAGTATCTTCCCTTTTCACCTGTTTTAAAGCATTTTCATATTTCTGTTCTCATTCTTATCCATTTTTAGAATGGAGAAACCCAGACTCAGAAGTTTCCTGAGAAGCCCAAGGTCACAGGGTCCCTCATTGAGAGGAACTGGACCCTCCCTTCCCAGTTCCAGTTTCCATAAAAGCAGAACCTGGGAACTTCCGCCTTCGGAACTATGGAAATGGAAGAGGGGTGGGGGCAACTGAAGGGATGGGAATGAAATGAAACCTCCCTGGACCTTACCTGTCCCTACCCACCCCCGTTAAGCCCTTCATTCTTTGGTGGTGGTGGTTGGTTGTTCAGTGGCTAAAGTCCTGTCCTACCTTTGGCGACCCCATGAGCTGCAGCGCGCCAAGCTTCCCTGTCCTTCACCGTCTCCCGGAGTTTGCTCAAACTCCTTTCTTTAGGTTTTGTCATTGCAAATGGAATGGTCCACTCGTTCTCATAACCTCAGGGTCCATAGTGGCAGGGCTGGGCCCTCCCGATCCAACAGGCCTCCGGGCAGGCCTTGCGCTCCCCTAACCCTTCCAGGCCGACTCCCACCCGCTGTCCCCGTCCCTGCAGAACACTGTCCTTCTGGAGCTGTGCAAAGTCCTGAAGACAAGGCAAGGGCAAGTGGCGGCGCGTGGAGTCACTGGGGCGGGGTAGAGACAAAGGTGGAGGTAAGTAAGCACCGCCTTTTGAGACCCGTTTAGGAGTCGAGACCGACCGTCCGTGAGCTTCACGGGGTGCGCTCCGAGGGGAACACTGTGAGAGATGATCCCGAGGCCCCAGAGGTCTTCGGCGAGCCCCGCCTTTCCTCCCACCCGTTCCCCATCCGGGGGGCGCCACCCCTACCCCAACCCCCGCGCGCAATCGGGGAGCCTGGATTCAAGCGGATGCTCGCGAGCCGACGGAGGCCGGGCCGGGAGGCGGTGGAGAGACGCGGGCGGAGCCTACCGCTGGTGAGCGGCAGGGTCCCAGGCCCCCGGCAGCCGCGCGCTCCGCACCGCCTTGTTGCGGAGGGCGCTGTCGTGGTAGATGCGGCTCATCCTCCCCACGGCCGCGGCGCCCTAGAGGGCTGGCAAACCGAGCGGGCACGCGAGGCTGGGGGCAGCGCGAGGGGAAGCTTCCGGAGGACGCGCGGAGGCCGGCAATTCCCGGCGGCCGAGCAGGGGCTGCGCGGCCCGGCCCCGGGCGTTCCCGCGCGGAATTTAAAGGGGCCGAGCCCCATTCCTGCCCGCAGGACCGTGCTTGGTGGGAAGTGGGCTTCTGGAGGACGGGGCTGGGGCCTTAGCCCGGAGGTGGGGGTGGGATGAGGGCGAGCCACTCTCTTCTCTTTTCTCTCCCTCGTCCTTGTTACTAGTGGGAGACCCCTACTCCCTACACCCACAAAGGGGAAATCGAGGCTCAGAGAGCCCATAGGATCAGCTCTGATAGGATGCGTTTCCAGAGAGCAAGAATAGGAAAAAGGGAAAGGCCCATGAGGCGGCTGGGTGGTAAGTGCCGAGCTGCTCTTTTTGCCCGGGTGACGTCTCACAGTGGCCGAGGGAGGGCTTCTTGGGATTTGTCACGAAGGAGCCTGGGCTTGGGTGTCGGATCAGCTGACCTACCAAGGCTGGAATCCGCGCTGTGTGAGCTTGGGCAAGTGCCTCAACCTCTCTGAGCTTCTTGCTCTGTAAAACAGGGTCCGAATCAGAGGGGTTGTAAGGGTTTCACGGCTTCCCTGGTGGCTCAGTGGTAAAGCACCCTGCCGGTAAAGAACCCGGGACACGCAGATTCGATCCCTGGGTTGGGAAGTTCCTCTGGAGAAGGAAATGGCAACACATTCCAGTATTCTGGCCTGGAGAATTCCATGGACTGAGGAGCCTGGCGGGTCCTACAGTGCACGGGGTCGCGAAGTGTCGGACACTACGAGCAACTAAGCATGCGCGCTGTGCGCTACTGTATATAAAATAGATCACTACCAAGGACCTACTATATAGCAGAGGGAACGCTAGACAATACTCTGTAATGACCTATACGGAAAAAGAATCTAAAAAAGAGTGGGTATATGTGTATGTGAACTGATTCCCTTTCCTGTACACCTGAAACTAACGCAACATTGTAAATCAACTATACTCCAATAAAAATTAAAAAAAAATTGTCACTAAACCAAAATCACATTGCTGGTAAATAAAATCAGTTTTCAAACCAAAAAAAAAAAAAACAAAAACAAAAACTCCCCAGGCTGATGTAAGGAACTCGCATAACTCAATAGAAAAGGCAGGGAAAATAATTTTTAAAAATAGGCCAACAAACTAAATAGATATTTCTCCAGAGAAGACATACAGATGGACAAAAGATGTATGAAAAGCGGCTCAGTATCACTAATGATCAGAGAAATGCAAACCAAAACCACAATGAGGTATCACCTCACACCTGTTAGAATGGCTATTATCAAAAAAAAACAAAAAATAAGTGTTAGCAAGGATATGAAGAAAAGGGAACCCTTGTATGGCATTGATGGGAATGTAAATTGGTACAGCCACTATGGAAGACATTATGGAAGTTTCTCATGAAATTACAAAGAAAAGCACCAAATGATCCAGCAATCTCACCTCTGGGTGTATGCACAAGGAAACTGAAATCAAGACATCAAAGGAATGTCCACACTCCCATGTTTCTTTCACAACAGCCAAAAAGTAGAAGCAACCTAAATGTCCATCAGTGGATGAATGGAAAAGGAAAAGGTGGTATATGCATACTATGGAATATTATTTGGATTGAAAAAAAGAAGGAAAGCCTGCCATTTGCAGCAACATGGATGAACCCGGAAATGAAAGAAGGCAGGCACAAAAAGACAAGTAGTGAGTGATCTCATTTACATGAGGAATCTAAAATAATCAGACTCATAGAAGCAGAGAAGAGAGGTTGTCAGGGGCTGAGAGGGGGAGGAGAAACAGGCAGGTAGTAGTCAAAGGGCACAGTGTTTTAGGTGTACAAGATGAATAATACCTGGAGATCTATAACTACAGAGTGCCTGTAGTTAACAATATTATATTATATACTTAAACATTAACTGAGGGTAGATCTCACGTTGAGTGTTCTTCCACACACACACAAACACACACACTACAAAATAATAATAAGACTTGAGGAAACTTGGAGATGACAATATGTTTACAGCATAGCTTGTAGTGATGGTTTCATGAGTGTGTACTTATCTCCAAACTCATGAAGTGTATACCTTAAATATGTACACTTTTTGTATGTCAGTCATACCTGGGGACTTCCTGGTGGTTCAGTTGTTAGGATCCTGTGCTTGCAGTGCAAGGGCCTCAGGTTTGATCCCTGACCAGGGAATTAAAATACCACATGCTGCACCAGGGGCAACAAACAAACAAACAAACCTGAATAAAACGATTTAAAAAACAAATCAACCAAAATACTCTCAGGTTAGTCACAGCCTCATGGCCAGAATACCACCCCCACCACCTCCTTCCCCTTTCTGTATCATCTTTTTCCTTAAATGGCTCCAAATCTTCACTGCCTTTTACGGCAGCCATTAGCTATATGTGGCTATTTAAATTTTAGTTCAGTTCAATCACTCAGTCGTATCTGACTCTTTGCTACCTCATTGACTGCAGCACACCAGGCTTCCCTGTCCATCACCAACTCCCAGAGCCTGCTCAAACTCATGTCCATCAAATCGGTTATGGCATCCAACCATCTCATCTTCTGTCGTCCTCTTCTCCTCCTGTCCTCAATCTTTCCCACCATCAGGGTCTTTTCAAATGAGTCAGCTCTTCACATCAGGTGGCCAAAGTATTGGAGTTTCAGCTTCAGCATCCGTCCTTCCAGTGAATATTCAGGACTAATTTCCTTTAGGATGGACTGGTTGGATCTCCTTGTAGTCCAAGGGACTCTCAAGAGTTTTCTCCAACACCACAGTTCAAAAGCATCTATTCTTCGGCACTAGCTTTCTTTATAATCCAACTCTCACATCCATACATGGCTACTGGAAAAAACCATACATAACTTTGACCAGCGGAGAAGGCAATGGCACCCCACTCCAGTACTCTTGCCTGGAAAATCCCATGGACGGAGGAGCCTGGTAGGCTGCAGTCCATGGGGTCTCTAGCAGTCAGACACTACTGAGTGACTTTACTTTCACTTTTCACTTTCATGCATTGGAGGAGGAAATGGCAACCCACTCCAGTGTTCTTGCCTGGAGAAACCCAGGGACGGGGGAGCCTGGTGGGCTGCCATCTATGGGGTTGCACAGAGTCGGACACGACTGAAATGACTTAGCAGCAGCAGCAGCAACTTTGACTAGATGGACCTTTGTTGGCAAAGTAATGTCTCTGCTTTTTAATATGCTGTCAAGGTTGGTCATAGCTTTTCTTCCAAGGAGTAAGCATCTGTTAATTTCATGGCTGCAGTCACCATCTGCAATGATTTTGCAGCCCAAGAAAATAAAGTCTCTCACTGTTTCCATTGTTTCCCATCTTATTGCCATGAAGTGATGGGACCAGATGCCATGATCTTAGTTTTATGAATGTTGAGTTTTAAACCAGCTTTTTCACTCTCCTCTTTCACTTTCATCAAGAGGCTCTTTAGTTCCTCTTCACTTTCTGCCATAACAGTGGTATCATCTGCATATCTGAGGTTATTGATATTTCTCCTAGCAATCTTGATTCCAGCTTGTGCTTCATCCAGTCCAGCATTTCACATGATATACTCTGCATATAAGTTAAATAAGCAAGGTGACAACATACAACCTTGACACACTCCTTTCCCAATTTGGAACAAGTCTATTGTTCCATGTCCAGTTCTAACTGTTGCTTCTTGATCTGCATACAGATTTCTGAGGAGGCAGGTAAGGTGGTCTTGTATTCCTACCTCTTTAAGAATTTTCCACAGTTTGTTGTGATCTACACAGTCAAAGGCTTTGGCATAGTCAATAAAGCAGAAGTAGATGTTTTTCTGGAATTCTCTTGTTTTTCTGTTCCAATGGATGTTGGTAATTTGATCTCTGGTTCCTCTGCCTCTTCTAAATCCAGCTTGAACATGTGGATTTTTTAGTTAATTAAACCTAAATAAAATGTAAAGTTCAATTCTTCAGTCTCACTAGCCACATTTCAAGGGCTTAAAAGCTAGCAACGTGTGATCAGTGACTACCATGTAGGACAGTTCTGATAAGAACCTTTCCATCATTGCAGAAAGTCCTATTAGACTGCACTGCTGGAAATCCTTTCTTAGGAAGAGTAATCTGCTTATTGAGCTCTGTGACTTCATCAGCACAGTCAGCTGACCAGGCACCAGCAAGACAGGGAACCAAAAAAAACAAGAAAAAAAATTTTTTTTTAAGTTCTGATATTTGTTTCCTAAAAAAGCATCAATCATCATGGGAAAAAAAAAAAAAAAAACAGCAGAGCTTCGCTGGACTTTCTTACAATTATTTGTGGGTTATCAATGACTCTATATTAAATTATAAACCATGAGGTACAGCATAAGGATTCCGAGGTGGCTCAGTGGTAAAGAATGCACCTGCTAATTCAGGAGACTCGTGTTCAATCTCTGGGCTGGAAAGATCCCCTGGAGGAGGAAATGGCAACCCACTCCAGCATTCTTGCATGGATAATTCTGTGGACAGAGGCACCTGGCAGGCTACAGTCCATGGGGTCGAAAGCAGTCGGACACAGCTGAGCACACACAAGGTACATGGAGATCGTTTAAGCTTCCTCAGATCCATGGTCTCTTTTAAGGAGGGTTTGAAGGTCCCTAACAAGGTGTTCACGTGGGTCTCTGCTTTTGTAAAATTTTCATAGGTAAGAAGGCAGTTTGGGTGTAGTCAGTTAAGAACACTACCTTCTTTTGCCCAAATTTTTATTTGCCTTTGTCAGATAAGGGAGTGAAAGCTGACATGAGATGCATCTAGTCTGGATTTTGTAGAGTAAATTTATGTAGTCCTTCCCACCCATAATTCAGTTTTCGACAGCTGTGCTGGAGTAGGAGTGCCTGCCACCGTCTGTGATGATGCACCTGACCTGGTGTAGGGCACAGAGCGAGTGACACAGGGGAGAAGGTCAAGCGGTCCCATTACAGGAAAACATGCTCCAACTGTGGGGAGTGTCGAGGGAACAAGGTATGAAACTAAGGAGCCAGAAGCGACTGCAAAGAGAATTCTTCTGCTTGGCAGACAGGTAAAAGTGTAAGCAAAGGATTTGGTTCTCATTTACCCTAATCAAGGGAATTCCCTGGTGGTCCAGTGGTTAGGATTCCATGCTCTCTCTATCGCGGGCCTGGTGGGTTTAATTCAGTTCCTGGTCAAGGAACTAAGATCCCACAAGCTGTGCAGAGTGACCAGGGGTAAAAAAAAAAAAAAGGAAAAAAACAACAACGGCAGTAACAACAATAAAAAACCCTACTCAAAATGGAAGCATTTTCAGGAGTGTTCTCACTAAAGCTGTGCATATAATCATAAGCACACCAAATTTCTTTTCATCCTTTGATGGAAAGCAAAAATGGAATTTATCAAGATTTCCACTGGGCACAAATACGTAACAGTAAAACAAACCAGGAGGCGGAGTGTGTGTGGATTCTTGGCTTTTATGCCTCAGATCACATTTTAGCATATCTGACACATCTTGTCCTGACAACATCTGGGGGTTCCAGAAGAAATAGCGTGCTAAATGACCACCAATGCAGTGAAACAGCCTGAAGAAAACACACATATACACCACCACAGAGCAAAGGATGCGAAACAAAGGGAGCACTCGAGAGGAAAGCGTTAACGCCAAACAGGATGCCAGAATGAGAACTAAACCTATCCATCACAGCGAATCAATACATGCAAATAGGGTAAACCTAGTTAGGAAAGAAAATCTATGCTGAGCCTTTGTAGCAGACATCTCTCAATGCCATATCAGAGCCTCTCAGCCTCCAGTGTCTTTGACCTGTCCTGTCCTAGCCCCTCTGTAGTGACTCAGCTCCACCTGGGCTCCAACTGACTTCACGCAGAAACAATGCCGCATACGTCACTCAAGGCCACACTGCACCACTTGCCCCCAGACAGTCGATCCTAAGGGTGATCCTGAAAAGAAGACTTTCAGGATAGGACTGTGGGGACTTCCCTGGTTGTCCGTGGTTAAGGCTGCGTGCTGCCAATGAGGGTTCAGCTCCTGGTTAGGGAACTAAGATCCCACAAAAGGAGAGGATTGTGACACTGGATTTCCTATTGTTCTGACTGCAATAGGGACAATATTGATCACAGTTAAGTGGGTGGTGGTAATAACCCTTGGCATGAAGTGGTATCAGAATGACTAAGGTTTTTGTCTGGGATTAATCGGGGGTGAGATGCAAGTGGAAGAGATTGAGCTGGAGAACAGAACACAGTATTTGACTGTATGTCGGCAATGATAATTATAAGAAAAGTAGAATAGGCTGGCTTTTAGTAAGAGCATAAGAAACCTTGCAAAAAAAAAAAGAAAATGATAGGCTTCGAGTAGCTCACAGCCAACTTAAGATTGTGTAAAAGCCACTAGAGCTTTATGGCAGTTTTTAAGGAGACTCATCTCCTGCAGCTTCAGGGCCAACTGCTAAAAGTCAGGCTCAGCAGCTGATTGTAAGGGTGCCCGTGCTGCCAAAGGAGGCTGAATGGGTAGCTTTGACAAATCTGTCAAAATCAGACTCCGCTCAGAAAAGCATGGGACTCTGGGATGGGAGTGTTGTGTGGATGAGAACGGAAACCTTGATCCCACAGATTCCCAGGAGTGTTCGTGACCAGCAGAAGCACCCCCCTGTCACCGGAATCTGGAGACAGTGTGCAGACCTCACTGGAAGCAGATGCCTCGCAAGATGTCATTTGCTTTTCTTACGATCTGCCTCCATCACCACTCACTGTCTCCAGGCCCATAATGAGAATCAGGACTCACCACAACCTGAGCAGGAGTTTACACAGTCCCTCCTCCTAGAGGCTCAGCTGACTCGCCCGAGGAATCACAGAACCTGGTTCACATGTGCCATCTGGAACAAAGAAAAGCCGTCTGGCAGTGGATCCGAGTGATCGACCAGGGAGAGTAAAACATGCAGCTGGGTTGGAGAGAACGTATGTACTTTTGGCTGCGCCATGCAGCATGCAGGATCTTAGTTCCCAGGGACCAAATCCATGCCCCCTTGCATTGGAAGTGCGGAGTCCTAACCACTGGACGACCAGGGAAGTCCTGAGAGAATGTATTGCCATGGGACATTTGCCTGCAAGGTGGCCTTCAGTATTATAGTGAGGATGCCTGGAGCTGGTCTTTTATATATATATATATGTATATAAAATTTATTTGTTTGTTTTTGACTGTACCAGGACTTGGTTGCTGCGTGGGCTTTTCTCTAGTTGTGGCGAGCAGGGGCTCCTCTCTAGTTGCGGTGTGCGGGCCTCTCATTGTGGTGGCTTCTCTTGTTGTGGAGCATGGGCTCGCGCTCCAGTAGTTGGGCACGTGGGCTCTAGAGCACAGGCTTAGTTACTCCCTGGCATGCGGGATCTTCCCAACCCAGAGACTGAACTCGTCTCCTGCATTGGCAGACGGATTCTTTACCACTGAGCCACCAGGGAAGCCCTGGAGCTGGTCTTAATCGCATGTGAAGATGGCTAGGAAACGTGTACGTGACGATGAGGTGGAGATGCCAGAACCTCCTTGACACGGTACTGACAAGGTGATTACAAAGCTCAGGGAGAGGAGAACGTAAGAAGGGATTTACTATTTAGACTGAGAACCCACTATCTGACCAGCAAGGCCCAAGGACACTGAGGAAGAACACAGCCACCAGTCAACATCTTTCAGAGGCCCCGTGGGGTTGATGGGAGTAGATACATGGGCACCACCAGGAAGCTAGACTCCCAGGGAAAAGTCTTTTCAGGGAAGTGTGGCTGGCCACCACCTTGAAGGCAATTCTGAGACTAAGGAATCTTTTCTCATATCTGGGACTTTCCTGGGCAGTTCCACTGCAGGGAGCATGGGTTTAATCCCTGGTCGGGAAACTAAGATCCCACATGCCACATGCTTTGGCTAAAAGAAAACAAAAATGGAGACCCAGTATGGCAGTCAAGGTGGGTCGGGGGCAGCCCAAGCAGATCTGAGTGTCCGTGCCAGGGTTGGACGTTCGGCCCCACCTGTCTCTGGGGGCTTTGGCCTCATGTTCCATTCTAGTTGTTGCTATAGCAACAAACCACGAGTGCTTCAACTCACTTCACGTGGGTACAGCCGAACAGTGCCTCAGATGCTCCTGCGTCACTTGTCCCCACTCTTATCCTGGGGCGTCCTTGTTGAGGCTGAAGCACGAGGCACCAGGGCCCTCCGGGCACCAGGGCTTGTATAACCCGTAAGTGCGGAGCGGTGAACACTGTGAAGAGAATCTTTGACCAATGGGGGACAGCAGCTGGCAGACAAATTCTTCCTCCTTTCTCTCCCTGTTCAGACTGTGATGAAGCATAGTTGAAAGGGCCTCTTGGCCTCTTTCCAGTTGTGACATCTAGTTCCCCAACCAGGGATCGAACACAGGCCTCCTGCATTGAGAGCACAGAATCTTAGCCACTGGACCACCAGGGAAGTCCCTCTTGTTGGCTTTTAAAAAGGAGAACATGGTTGTACATAAACGCATTTCTTCTTACTTGCGTGCTTGCTTCTGAACATTATATTTTGGGAGGGAGAAACAAGAAACGGGTCATGGTGGCTGCTCAGGGAGGGGACTGCAGTCCAAGGTGGGAAGGAGACTTATGTTTCACAGCGTATCTTTTTATGCTGTTCTATATTTTTACCATATACATGAATTACTTTTTCAATTAAAAACTAGGCAATTTTTTAAGCTATGGAAACATCTTAATATTCAATGTCAGTTGTAATCAGGGAATTGCAAATTAAAACTTCACAGAAATAAGACTTTTTAGAAAGGATTTAAAAGCTCGTAAAGCTCAGAGTCGATGAGGATATGAGCAAATGGACTCGGGTACTGTTTGTTTATTTTATTGGTGGGAATGAGTCTTGGTAAACCTTTCCGAAGGATCATGGAACTTTTTTTGATATCAAACTCCTTTTTTCCTGTATCTTTGCCTCAGCATTTAATGTCTATGAATTTCCCCAGAAGAAAGAATTAAGAACAGGTACAAAGAGAATTCCCTGTCAGTTCAGTGGTTAGGACTCAGCACTTTCACTGCAGTGGCCTGGGTTCAATCCCTGGCTGAGGAACTAAAATGCCCCAAGCCAGTTGGCGTGGCCAAAAAGAAAAAAAATCCAAAGAAACAAATGAAAAAATAGGTACAAAGATTAACCACCAGAATATTAAATCTAGCATGTTACTAATAGGGAAATTTTAGGAGCAATTTAAATTCTAACAATATTCGTTTATTTAAATAAACTATGGTATATCCATACAATGGAATTTTATGACTCTATTTACAATACTCTTAAAATATTTAATGACATGCAAACATGTTATCAATTTATCGTTAGGTGAAACGTTACAAAACGTTACAAAATGATACAAAAGAGAGTGTTCAGTTTTCTAGTGTTAGCACAAATATGTGTATGTATCTACACACACACACATATAGAAGGACTGCAAAAATATTCCAGTAGTAAATAGGGAGTGATTTATAGTCTCTTCTTTTTGCTTGAAGTGCATTTTAAAGATGATTTTTATTTTTTGGACCTCAAATGCATGTATTTAGATTTTAATTCTTAGATAAGAGCACACTATCATTGTTTACTCCATGCATGATCATTTTCATTTTATTTACTTTGATTTGTTTATGTAGGCATTTCTATAATGAACCCCCACGAATCCACCATGGAGCTAGAATATTACCAATAACTAGTTGGCTCCTCACTTTTCCCATCCCCATCCTTCCACAACCAAAAGTACGCACCGTCCTGAATTTCATGCTTATAATTACTTTGCTTTTTTAATTTTAAAAAAATTGTGGTAAAATTAATATCACATAAAATTTAATATCTTAACCATTATAAAAATATTTATTTCTTTACTACTTATTTAGCTGTGCCAAGGTCTTAGTTGCAGCATGTGGGATCTAGTTCCCTGACCAGGGATTGAATCCAGGCCCCAGCAGTAAAAGCATGGATCCTAACCACTAACCTAACTACTGGACCTCCAGGCAATTCCCTTTTGCCCAAGTTTTATTGGGTAGTTTTTTGTTTTTGTCCATGCTTCTGGTTTCATATATGTACAGTCCTTGCTTTTTAAAAATGGTTTTATCACATATATGGCTGTCTACTTGTGGCTTAGCTGGTAAAGAATCTGCCTGCAGTGCAGGAGACCTGGCTTTAATCCCTGGGTTGGGAAGATCCCCTGGAGAAGGGAAAGGCTACCTACTCCAGTATTCTGGCCTGGAGAATTCCATGGACTGTATAGTCCATGGGGTTGCAAAGAGTTGGACACCACTGAGCGACTTTCACTTTCAAACAATATATTGTTTTCTTTGTTTTAAAGTCTTATAAAATGTATATTACATTCTATATGGTCATCTGATAAGTACTGTTTCCCCCTCATCATTATGCTATCTAGCTTCATACCTATTGTCTAACACCTAGAGCTATAGTTCTTTTTTTTCAGAGCTGTATAATATTCCATGGTGTAAATATACCAAAGTTTGTTCATTCATTTTTCTACCAATGGGCATTGCATCAGTTCTTATGCTGCACAATACATGTGTGAACACTTCCTATGTGTCTCTTGGTGCATGTGTATAAGAGTCCCCTCAGCTATCCACCTAGGAGTCACTGGGCCATAGGATTTAAGAATGCTCAAATGTACACAATAATTCCAGATTATTTCGAAGTAGTTAAATCAATTTATACACTCACCAGCAACATTTATGAGGTCACATTAATCCATATCTTCTTCAACACTGGGTATAGTCAGATTTCTTAATTTTTGTCATGGTTGTTAAAAGTTATCTCATTGTGGTCTTGATTTGCATTTCCCTGATTAATATGGAAATTAATGTACTTATTGACCATATGTATTTTCTTTTTTGTAAAATGCCTGTTTGTGTCTTTTGCCCATATTCTGATAAAGTTGTTTATTTTTTTCCTGATAGATTTGAAGACATTCTTTATGCATTCTTGGCAGCAATTCTTTGTTGGATACATATGTTGTAAATATTTTCTCCCTTTTTTCCTCTCATTTTTTACAGTGTCTGTTGATGAATAAGTGCTCTTAATTTAAATGCAATATACAAATCTTTTCTTCCAGAGTTAGAATTTTTTGGCATCTTGTCTAAGAAATCTTTCCTTATTCTGAAATTTGAAAGATATTCCCTATATTTTTAAAAAGTGTTTTTAAGTTTTACTCCAGGCATTCAGGTCTATAATAAACTGAGTTGATTTTTTGGTATTGATTTTAGAGAGGGATGCAATTTATTACTTATATAGATAATTCATTTGTCCAGTTCCATTTATCAGAGTATCGGAGGCAGAATGTGTTGTTATTCAGTTGCTAAGTCATGTCCAACTCTTTGCAACCCCATGGACTGCCAATACATCAGGCTCCTCTGTCCTCCACTGTCTCCCAGAGTTTCTCAAATTCATGTCCACTGAGTCAGTAATGCCATCCAACCATCTTATCCTCTGTCATCCCCTTCTCCTCCTGCCCTCAGTCTTCCCCAGCATCAGGGTCTTTTCCAATGAGTTGGTTCTTCACATCAGGTGGCCAAAATATTGGAGCTTCAGCTTCAGCATCAGTTCTTCCAGTGAATATTCAGGGTTGATTTTCTTTAGAGTTGACTGGTTTGATCTCCTTGCTGGCAGAGGGACTATTGGAAAAACCATAGCCTTGACTAAACGGACCTTTGTTGGCAAAGTAATGTCTCTGCTTTTGAATATGCTATCTAGGTTGGTCATAACTTTCCTTCCAAGGAGTAAGCATCTTTTAATTTCATGGCTGCAATCACCATCCACAGTGATTTTTGGAGCCCCCCAATATAAAGTCAGCCACTGTTTCCACTGTTTCTCCATCTATTTCCCATGAAGTGATGGGACCGGATACCATGATCTTAGTTTTCTGAATGTTGAGCTTTAAGCCAACTTTTTCACTGTCTTCTTTCACTTTCATCAAGAGGCTCTTTAGTTCTTCTTCACTTTCTGCCATAAGGGTAGTGTTACCTGATATCTGAGGTTATTGATATTTCTCCCGGCAATCTTGATTCCAGCTTGTGCTTCATCCATCCCAGCGTTTCTCATGATATACTCTGCATATAAGTTAAATAAGCAGGGTGACAATATACAGGCTTGATGTACTCCTTTTCCTATTCGGAACCAGTCTGTTGTTCCATGTCCAATTCTAACTGTTGCCTCCTGACCTGTATACAGGTTTCTCAAGAGGTAGGTCAGGTGGTCTGGTATTCCCATCTCTTTCAGAATTTTCCACAATTTAATGTGATCCACACAGTCAAAGACTGGCTTTGGTATAGTCAATAAAGCAGAAATAGATGTTTTTCTGGAACTCTCTTGCTTTTTCCATGATCCAGCAGATGTTGGCAATTTGATCTCTGGTTCCTCTGCCTTTTCTAAAACCAGCTTGAACATCTGAAAGTTCACGGTTCACGTATTGCTGAAGACTGGCTTGGAGAATTTTGAGCATTACTCTACTAGCATGTGAGATGAGTGCAATTGTGCGATAGTTTGAGCCTTCTTTGGCATTGCCTTTCTTTGGGACTGGAATGAAAACTGACCTTTTCCAGTCCTGTGGCCACTGCTAGCCCACTCCAAATGCTATATTCATCCTGACCACCTTCTAGGTATTTACATACCTAATACATTTACAAAAATACATACTTTTGTGTACATTTTTCTTCTTTATGTGAACATCATACTAACTGCAACTTGTCTTCTTTGCTTAACAATACATCTTAGAGGGACTTCCCTGGTGGTCCACTGGTTAAGAGTCTGCCTTCCAATGCAGGGGACAGTGTCTGGTTCGATCCCTGACCAGGGAACTAAGATCCCAGATGCCTCAGAGCAACTACAACTAGAGTCCCTGTGCCACAAGGAGGATTCTGCATGACATAACGAAGATCCTGCATGCTGCAACTGGGACCGACACAGATAAATAAATATGTATTTTTCAAAACCAAACAGAAAATCCCCAATATATCATTTAGAGATAATTTTTGTTTTCTTACCATGTAAATTTGACTTATTTATACAACCAAAAATGTTCTCTTTTTCCTTGATTTCTCCCTTTGGTTCTAAGCTTAGGGAGTCATTTCTTCTCCAGGTGTTTGCTGAAGCCTGGCTTGGAGAATTTTGAGCATTACTTTACTAGCATGTGAGATGAGTGCAATTGTGCAGTAGTTTGAGCATTCTTTGGCATTGCCTTTCTTTGGGATTGGAATGAAAAGTGACCTTTTCCAGTCCTGTGGCCACTGCTGAGTTTTCCAAATTTGCTGACATATTGAATGCAGCACTTTCACAGCATCATCTTTTAGGATTTGAAATAGCTCAACTGAAATTCCATCACCTCCACTAGCTTTGCTCTTAGTGATGCTTCCTAAGGCCCACCTGACTTCACAGTGATTAAATATAAGCTAATTCTTATGAATCTATAATAACTCCTCCTGATTCAGAACTAAATACATCCCTGAGAGGTTATTTGAAATACCATCTTTGTCAAATCAGTTTTCTTTTCGTAATGTGGAAACTATGTATAAATATTTCTTGCCTCTTTTATTCTGGTCCACTGATCTGTGTAGTACCAATACTGTTTTAATTTCTGTAGTTCTATGAAATATTCCAAAATCAAGTAGGGCAAGTTCCCTTTTGTAATTCTTCTCAGGCTATCTGCTTGGGGATCCGGTCACATTTTGATTGTATTTAAATATTTGTCTTAGATACCCCATGGTGATGGTGGTGGTTTAATCACTAGGACATACCTGACTCTTGTGACCTCGTGATTGTAGCCCACCAGGTTCCTCTGTCTGTGGGATTTCCCAGGCAAGAACACTGGAGTGGGTTGCCATTTCCTTCTGCAGGTGATCTTCCTGACGCAGGGATCGAACCCAGGTCTCCTGGATTGCAGGCAGATTCTTTAACGACTGAGCCAGCAGAGAAGCAGATACCCCAGGCAGAAGTAAATTATCTCTGAGGGTCAGAATGCCAGAATCAGGGGTTTTCCTAGACCTGCTGGAATGCATGCCCATCTGACTGGAAATTGCTCACTAATTTGTTCATAAAGAAATGGGTGGTATTAAACAACGTGTGACAATGATCTTTGAAAAATGTTATATTTCTGCTCTGAGGGATGGTATTATAGAGATATCCCATTGACTTTTCCTTGCAAACTGTCCTCCTTGGACTAGATACTGGGAAGCAGGAAAGAGTGACCATTTCCCACAGCTACGTCACCCACATCCTGTTCCAGTTGGGGTATGTTGATTTGAGAAGAGCAAGGGGCTTTAGAAATCCATTTGTAACACTGCTCTGTAAGATTTTGTTTTAAATTTTTATCTATTATTTTTTTCAGATCTATACAGTCATCATAAAAAAGAACTTCTTTCAAAATAATTGCTGTTGGGACTTCCCTGATGGTCTAGTGGCTAATCCTCTGTGCTCCCAATGCAGCGGGGCTGGGTTGTATCCCTGAACTAAATCCCACATGCCACAACTAAGACTTTACATGTTGAAACTAAAAAGATTTCACAAATAAATATTTTTTAAAATAAAATAACTATTGTTAACATTTTCATGACTTTCCTCAAGTCTGTTTTTTATATATAACTGAGATCTTTCAGTATACAGATTGATTCCATGACATCAACTTATTGTATAATTAAAATAATCCACAAAGATAATTTTCATAGCCATGTAAACTGGTTATGAAATAATTTATTAAACCATACTCCTATTGTAGTATATTTCAGTTCCAAGCTTTTATTTTTATAAATGTATCAGGGTCTTGACTTAGCTGATATGTGAAGAAAAAATATAGCTCTTTCATTTCCCCCTGTCTTTCTAAGTCCTATTTTCTGGCTGGTGTCAGTCTCCCAGCCTCTAAGGAAAAAAAAAAAGTTTCCTTTACATGCAAGGCTCAGGCTTTCTAAGAAAAATGGTCTGTCTTCCACTCCTGTCCAAGATGGTGACTGAGGAGCAGAAGGGGACAGGGTGTGGCTTCTGGGACCCCAGGACAGGGGTGGAAGGGAGACTCGGGGGCCTTCGCCACCATTGGCTCAGGTCTTTCTGAATGTAGGGGGTGTCACGTCACAGTCATCCTCTCCAGCAACTTCACCAGGCACTCTCAAATCAAATCAAGATGGCGAAGTAGAAGGACATGTGCCTATCTCCTCCTGCGAGAGCGCTGAAATCACAACTAGCTACTGAACAACCACTGACAAGAGGATGCTGGAACCCACCAGGCCCTCAGCTAGGTCAGGATCCCATCCTCCCAGGTGTGTGCTGCAGTACCCCAGGGAGCTTTAATGGCCGGGCCCCTTCACCTGCCAAACTACACCTTAATTTGATGTGGCTGTGTGTCACATTGATATAGGACTTTCTTTCTTTTTGATGTGGACCATTTTTTATAAGTTTTTATTGAATTTGTTTCCATTTTATGTTTTGGTTTTTTGGCCATGAAGCATGTGGGATCTTAGCTCCCCCACCAGAGATCGAACCCATACTCCCTGAATTGGAAGGGCGAGTCTTAACCATTGGACCACCAGGGAAGTTCCATAGGGCTTTCTTTGAGCGAGCCGCCACCAGGAGCTCCAAGCAAGAAGAGAGGCATAGCCCCCTTCATAATGGGTGTCACTGTGTTATTGACTTACCAAACTTGGGTCTCCTTTCCGCCTGTCTTGCTCTCCTCCTCTCCTCCTTCATAGCTTTCATCTCCTACTTTCCCCAGGGCCTGAGACAGGTGACATTCTGCCCTGCTCTCCCTCACCTCCCTTCAGGATGGGGCAGCAAGACTCCTGGCCTGCCTTCCAGAGCCAGAAAGATTATCCTCTCCTCTTAGAGATGGAGGACCCCACAGGCTGAAACCTCTGGGCTTAGCTGTTGAAATGCTCATGTGCCTAGTATCAAAAGAAAAGAATTTAAAAGATCTTCTCTTAAGACAGACACTCATTTTGCAAGGCTAATATCTTGCTGCATAATTTTATTTTGAATGTCAGAAGCTGGATATTAATTTCTTCTCTCTTCAGTCTATCCACGATTTTGCATTCCACTGAAATGAATGACATCAGTTGTAAAATACACTGTTATTTAGCTACTTCTAAGGAAGAAAAACAAGCTGCTAATTATGTTATGAACAATGCTTTCTTATCATTTAGAATGTTGGTTTACATTTATCAAAAAAGCTCTTTTTAGACTTATTTAGACATACATTTTTATCATGGATCACTCTTGTGCATAGGTAAAAAGAAAAATATAAGCAAAGTAAATTGGAAAGTTTTCCTGTAACTTCTTTACAGAAGAAGCTGATGCAGGGAATGTTTCTTCTGAATCCCTTTCAATTCAGAGTTAGTGATGATCATGTCTTTTTCCACAGTATTGTTGTCTGTGCATCAAAAGTTTTGTTGAAACAGAGTCTCAACCCAGAGCTAAGAGATCTGCTACGGCTTCTGGGATTTTCTTACAAACTGATGACACCGATCCTGCAAGTTTCTGTGCTGCTCCTCCCCAGTCTTTAAAAAGATTTGTAGTGTCAGTCACTCAGTTTGTGTCCAACTCTTTGCACCCTCATGGACTGTAGCCCACCAGGCTCCTCTGTCCATTGGATTTTCCAGGCAAAAATACTGGAGTGGATTGCCATTTCTTTCTCCAGGGGATCTTCCTGACCCAGGGATCAAACCACAGTCTCCTGCATTGCAGGCAGATTCTTTACCATCTGAGCCACCAGGGAAGCTCCCCCTAAAAAGGCTTGTAGAAGATATCAACAGGTTTCCAGACCAAGTTTGGGTATGTGCAGACAATGACAATCATATTATGGCTGTTGCCTAGCCAACAACTGTTGTCAGTCAACATTGATTGCAGAACACACCCAAATTTCAAAGAAAGAAATTAAGTCTTTCCTCCTCCTCCCCTGGCTGCACTGTGAGGCACGTGGGATCTTAGTTCCCACCAGTTATCAAACTCTTGCAGTGGAAGTACAGTCTTAACCAATAACTGCCAGGGAAATCCCGACATGTCAGACTTAGAAATTATGAATTACAATGAAATTTACTAGTACTGTTTCTCCTTTTCACACCTCCTCTTCCACCTCTATGCTTCAAGCCAAATAGAAGAAAGGCGTGTACTTGGAAAGATGATTTGCTGCTTTCTCAGGTATTAATTCTATTATGTAAGTACTGATACAAAGGAAATCTTTGAAATAAAACTGACTACTCTTTTGTTGTTTCTTCAGATAAAGTCCTAGAATAGGTTTAGATACTTAAAAATAAGACTGATTATTCTCTTCATGAGGGCTTCTCAGGTGGCTCAGTGGGTAAAGAATCCACCTACAATGTGGGAGATACAGGCTCAATCCCTGGGTTGGGAAGATCCCCTGGAGGAAGGCATGGAAACCCACTCCAGTATTCTTGCCTGGAGAATCCCGTGAACAGAGGAGCCTGGCGGTTACAGTCCATGGGGTTGCAAAGAATCAGACATGACTGAAGTGACTGAAGCACGCTTGCATTCTTTTCATGAATATACATCACAGTTATCGGATCAGACAAGAGGTAGGCAGACACGCACACATGTACATGTGCCCCCGTGTGCGTGTCTGCATACACACATGAACCCTATGCAACACTGGAAAACAAGGACTGTTCTGGACTTGATGAGGAACTACTTGGAAGACAGAGGAGAAAGAGGCTAGACTGAAGGAGGAAGCCACAACACCAACCACATGAAAGAGAAGACTGCTGTAGAGGCTCTAAGCTGAAACGTTAGGTACGGGAAATAGAAGAAAGCTCGGGGGTGCTTGAAGATGATCTGTTGAAGCATCACAGTAGGAATAGGAGACGAGTTCTCTGCTTCCTTCCCTTGTTTGTGGCAAAGAGAGGACAGCAGAGGCAGCTGCCTGTAGTCAGGAGGAGTAAGATGGACACTTGAGCTAAAAAAATCAGGACAGGGACTTCCCTGGCAGTCCAGTGGTTAAAACTCTGTGCTCCTATTGCAGGGGGCCCGGGTTCAATCCCTGGTCAGGGAACTAGATCCCACCTGCCACAACTAAAGATCCTGCATGCCCACAGCTGAGACTCAGTGAAGCCAAAAGAAAACAAACAAAAAAAAAATCTCACGTAAAATGCCCCTAAAAACAAAACACACAAAGGTAAAAGGATGGATAAAGACGTATCAGACAAATATAAACTAAAAGAAAGATGGGTGTGATCATATTATTAGATGAAATGGTCTTTAAGATAAAGAATGTTATTAAGAGGGAGACGTTCACCATATGATGACACGTAATTCTCTAAGAAGTTATAGCAACTTTAAACTTGTATGCAAGTAATAAAGTATATAAGACAAAATGGATAAAGATATGGGGGGAGTTCTTTTTCTTTATTTGGCCATGCTATATAGCTGGCGAGATCTCAGTTCCCTGACCAGGGATTGAACCCTGGCAACAGAAGTGAAAGCACCAAATTCTAACCACTAGCCCACCAGGGAACTCCTGAAATTCATAAATGTATCATCAAAGTGGGAGATTTCAACGTATCTCTCTTGAATATTGATGGGTCAAGCAGAAGAATATTTATCAAAGATATAGAAAATGTGAACATGATTAACAAATTTGATATAATAATAAATATGGAGAGTGTCCTGTATCTAACAGTGAGAGAAAGCAATTTCTTTTTTTCAGTCACCCAAAACCCTTAACAAAAATCGATAAAGAAAACCTCAACATATTTTTCAATCCATTGGTGTTATGTAGATCCTAATCTCTGCATAAAACTTCATTAAGTTAGAAGTTAACTACAAAAAGGTAAGTTTAAAATCCCTACTTACTTGGAAACCTTTAAACATACTACTGAATAGCATGTGTCAAATTAGTCATCGGGGCTTCCCTGCTGGCTCAGTGGTAAAGAATATGCCTGCAATGCAGGAGACCTGCATCAAGAAGATCCCCTGGAGAAGTGAATGGCTACCCACTCCAGTGTTCTTGTCCGGAGAATTCCATGGAGAGAGGAGCCTGGTGGACTGCAGACCATGGAGTCACACAGAGTTGGACACGACTGAGAGACTCACACACACATACACACACACACACACACACACACACACACACAATTAGTCATCATGGAAATTTAAAATAACCAAAACAGAATGATAGAAAATATTGTCTCAATTGCATGGGGTACAGCAAATCTTTGCTTCAAGTTGTTTAAACATTTATACTGAGGTAGAGGAAAGATTTAAAATTACTGAGCTAAGTGGTCTCATTAAGAAACTAGAAATAGAACAACAAAATAAAATGAAAAAGATAACAAAAGCAGAAACCAATAAAAGATTTTTTAAAAAAGGATTCAACAGAGTTGATCAAAAAGTGAATATTGGTTCTTTGAAAAAGAATAAAATTAGACTTCCCTGGTGGCTCAGTGGTAAAGAATCCACCTGTCAATGCAGGAGACACAGGTTCTATCCATGGTCTGGAAAGATGCCACATGCCCCAGAATGACTAAGCCCATGTACCACAGCTGTTGAGTCTGTGCTCTAGAGCCCAGTGCAGCAACTAGGGAAGCCTGTGGTCCACAGTGAGAGAAACCCATGCATGGCGAATAGAGAGTAGCACCCGTTCACCACAAGCAGAGAAAAGCACACATAGCGACAAACACCAAGTACAGGCAAAATAAATAAATAGCAATAAAAAAATAAGAAGAAAATTGACAGGACTTCCCTGGCACTCCAGGGGGTAAGACTCCGCACTTCCATGCAAGGGGTCCAGGTTCACTCCCTGACAGGGAACTAAGATCCCAAATGTCAAACCAACCTGACAAAATGAATAAATAAAAGAATTTTTAAAAAAGAATACAATTGACAAGCTTCTAGCAATAGTGATCACGAGAAAAGATACAGATAAAATGAAAACAAGTACTGTGAATGTAAATAGAGACATAATCACAGATAAAGTACAGGTTAAAAGCGCAAGAGGCTGTGATTAACAACTATTCACCAACAATTTTCAGAACTTGCACAAAATATTCAGATTTTCCAAAAATATATATTTAATCATAACTGACTCAAGAAGAAATGAAAAATTAGTGTAGTCTTATACTCTAGGTAGGAGACAGAGGGACCCCTGGGCTGGACTTCTGGTGTTTGTCAAATGGAGTAAAACTGAAGCTCAGTTCTTACCCAGACACTCAAGGACAAAGCTGGTGGCAGAAGCTGAGCTCTGTTAAAGCAGAGATAAAGTGACTACTTCTGAGGTCAAGGAAGACTTCCCTGTCTGCACATGTACAGGAAGACTCCTTGGGGGTCAAAAAGGAACGGGGCAGCACCCCATAAGAGTGGACATGCACCCACAGCCCTCTGTGGTGGGATCTATCTTAGCAAAAAGATTCACACACATGTTGGGGAGTATCCTAGGACCATTCAGGTGTGAAGAAGGAAAAGAGGTAATTGGCCAAAGGTAAACAAGACCCTGAAGGACTGTCCTGTATAACTGATTTACATCACCTCTTTACTGTTCTCCTGCTCATTAGAGAGGATGCCCTTATCTCTGGGTGTGTTATCTCAGCCCTGCTTCTGTCTTAAATAAACAAACTGGTTCTCTGTGTGCTCTCCGGTATGTTTTGCTTTCTCTCTGAAGATAAACTTTGTACCTGTTTTTATACTTCTTGCCTCCTTGAAACATTCTTGTTTCTAGTGGGGGTAAGAGCCAGGGGAACTTTGCTCTTTATCCATAGATAAAGTCTCCTGGCTAGCCCCTGGTGGTCTAGTGGCAAGGACTCTTAGTGTTCACCCAGCCTATCCAGGTTCACAAGCTGGAATCAAGACTGCCAGGAGAAATATCAATAACCTCAGATATGCAGATGACACCACCCTGATGGCAGAAAGTGAAGAACTAAAGAGCCTCTTGAGGAAAGTGAAAGAGGAGAGTGAAAAAGTGGGCTTAAAGCTCAACATTCAGAAAACTAAGATCATGGCATCTGGTCCCATCACTTCATGGCAAATAGATGGGGAAACAGTGGAAACAGTGGCTGACTATATTTTTCTGGGCTCCAAAATCACTGCAGATGGTGATTGCAGCCATGAAATTAAAAGACGCTTACTCCTTGGAAGAAAAGTTATGACCGACCTAGACAGCATATTCAAAAGCAGAGACATTACTTTGTCAACAAAGGTCCATCTAGTCAAGGCTATGGTTTTTCCAGTGGTCATGTAGGATGTGAGAGTTGGACTATAAAGAAAGTTGAGCACCAAAGAATTGATGCTTTTGAACTGTGGTGTTCGAGAAGACTCTTGAGAGTCCCTTGGACTGCAAGGAGATCCATCCAGTCCATCCTAAAGGAGATCAGTCCTGGATGTTCATTGGTAGGACTGATTTTGAAGCTAAAACTCCAATACTTTGGCCACTTGATGTGAAGAGGTAACTCATTTGAAAAGAGCCTGATGCTGGGAAAGATTGAGGGCAGGAGGCAAAGGGGACGACAGAGGATGAGATGGTTGGATGGCATCACCGACTAATGGACATGGGTTTGGGTGGACTCCAGGAGTTGGTGATGGACCGGGAAGCCTGGAGTGCTGCGGTTCGTGGGGTCACAGAGAATCAGACACAACTGAGTGGCTGAACTGAACTGAAATGATCCAGGTTCAATTCCTGGGCAGGGAACTAAGATCTCTCTCTGGGACCATTCATTGCTATCTTCCTAAGATCATTATAACTTTAAAAAATTAATCAGTGGTTGAAATCCTTCCATTAAGTAAATCCCAGGCACACAGTTTTGGTTTTCTTGGTTTTTTTAGGCCTGAAGTTTTTAAGAAAAGGTCTATCAAAAAAAAAAAAAAAAAGGAAAAGTCTATCAAACGTTCAAAGAACAGATCAACCCAAGTTAATACAAACTCTTTCACACTCATTTTACAGAGCCAACATAATTTTGATGCTAAAGACAAACTGAGATTATGAGAAAGGACAATAATATAAATATAGATGTAAGAATTCTAAATAAAATATTATCAAACCAAACCCAAAGTGTATAAAAAGTATAATACACAATGACCAAGGTGCACTTATCCAAAGAATGAAAGTGATTGGAAATAGATTTTCCTAAGTTAAAAGATTCAGAAATCCATGTAAATAATAGATACAGAAAAAGTATTTGATAAAATTCAATATTCATACATTATTTTCTAACTCCTAGTAAAGTAGAAACAGAAAGAAACTTTCTAAGTCTGCTTAAGTATGTTGTTTTTAAAAGTGGGACTTTCCTGGTGGCCCAGTGGCTAAGACTCTGCACACCCAGTGCCGGGTCCCTGGTTCAATTCCTGGTCAGGAACTAGATCCAATGTACTGCAACTAAGAGTTCACACACTGCAGTTAAAGATCCCACATGCCAAAACTAAGACGCAGCACAGCCAAATAAATAAATATTAAAAAAAATAATAACAGAACAAACGTGATTCTAAGGGGATACTTTAAAAGTATTCCCTTTAAACCCAGAAACAAGATAAGAATGCCCACTATCATTATTTTTAATCAATATTGTATGTGAGGTTTTAGTCAACGTAATAATGTGAGAAAAATAAATTAAAGGCATAATGATTGGAAAAAAGAAAAAAAGCTTTTATTATTTGTAAATAATAATATAGAAACCCCAAAAGAATCTACAGATAAATCATTAAAAACAATAGGAGAGTTTAACAAAATGGAAATATAGAAGATTAATATACAAAAGGTCAGTTGCATTTTTATACTCCAGCAGTAAACAGCTAGAAAACGTAATTAAAGAGAAAATATTAAAAGACTTCTAAGACAAAATAATAAATCTTTATTAGAACATACTTTAAAAGACCTAAACAAGTAGAGAGGTATAACACACTTATGGATAGAAAGGCATATTATTCTAAAATGTCAATCTTTCCCAAGTTGATCTATAGTTGATGCAGTTTCAATCAATATCTCAATATGGTTTGCCATAGAACTTGTTAGGATTATTCCAAAATGTACACGGAAAAGTAAAAGTCCAAAGATAGCCAGGACATTTCTAAAGACAGAGTGAATAGTTTTATGTGGTAGATAAGTGGAAAAGGAATTGAAAAAAATGGTTATCTATGTAGGGGAAAATTGAACCCCTGCTCATATGATGTGTAAAACTCAATTACAAAAAATCAAGACTTCAGGGACTTCTCTGGTGATCCAATGGTTAAGATTCTGAGCTTCCAATCCAAGGGGCATGGGTTGGATTCCTGGCTGGGGAAGTAAGATCCCCACGCCCTGTGGTGTGGCCCAAAAAAAGGACATAAAAAAAGAAAAAATTAAGAATTTAGATTCCAAAGCAAAATGGGAAAAGTTGTAGCAGAGAGCTTAAAGACCTATCCTTTAGAAAATGGAGGAGGGAAAATTTTCTCAAACAAGCTATGGAAAACATTAACAATAAAATATAAGATTGACAATTTGACTACATTAAGCTTTAGAATTTTTTTCCAAAGGAAAACTTTGAAAATAAAAGGCACACACACATTGGCAAAGAATTCAGCTCAAAAATGGATAAAGAACTTTAATTAATTAATATGAAAGGGACAAAAAGTCTGATAAAAAATTGGCAAAAGATGTGGGAACCACATACATCAACAAAATATGAAGAGAGATTTAAATGATCCGACAAATGCAGATCAAGACCACAGGGAGATACTCTTTTACAAACATTTGATTGGCAAAAGCAAAAAGGTTGATGCAATCAAACATTAGAAAGGATCGAAACCCATAATATCTTCTAAACGTTGCAGATGGGAATGTAAGTTCAATCAACAACCTTAGAAAACAATAAGATTATTATGACTCAGCAAGTCTACTCTTAGATATCTACCTATGCTGTTAGACACGCACATCCAGAGACATGTAAGAATGTCCATAGCAGCATTACTAAAAATACAAAAAATGTGGAAGTAGTTATTATAGGGGCTGTAGACTGGAAAAATAAAAAGGGTCAAGTTGGAAAAGTCACACAGGTGTTAGAAAATTTTCTGAACAAAAAAAAAAAAGATTCACACGCTGTCACATTCTGAAAAAGCTTTCAAATTCCAAGGAAATGACAAAACTATAAAACAACAAAACCTAGACATAAACTAAATGCCCACCAATAGGGAAATGGATGAATTAACTATGGTAAATTCATGCACTCAAATATATAGAGCAGTCAAAAATCAACGAACTAGGGACTTGCCTGGTGGTCCAGTGTCTAAGATTTGCACTCCCAATGTGGAGGGCCCGAGTTCAATCCCTGGTCAGGGACTAGATCCCAAGTACCACAACTCAGAACTGGCTCAGCCAAATAAACAAACAAACAAACAAACAAAAATGAGTAAACTATAGTGAAACACACAATATAGCTGAATCTTAGAAATAAAATACAAAGATAAAAAGTAAGGCCCAAAAGTTTACGTACATCTGTGTCTTTTCTGTAAAGCTGAAAAACAACTAAAAAATATGTACTTTTTTCATATACATATAAATGCAATAAAATTATACAAAGGAAATCAGAAATGATGAACATTGGATTCAGGATGCCTTTTTTTTTTTCAAGAGTAGTGATTTTCATCTGTATTAACCTTTATTTTAATACATTACACTTTCAATTTTTTTAATTTTATTTTGTTTATGTATTTGTTTAGGCTGCACCAGGTATTAGTTGTGGCTTGTGGAACTTGTTCCCTAGTTCAGTTCAGTTCAGTTCAGTCACTCAGTCATGTCTCTTTGCAACCCCATGAATTGCAGCATGCCAGGCCTCCCTGTCCATCACCAACTCCCAGAGTTCACTTGGACTCACGTCCATCGAGTCAGTAATGCCATCCAGCCATTTCATCCTCTGTTGTCCCCTTCTCCTCCTGCCCCCAATCCCTCCCAGCATCAGAGTCTTTTCCAGTGAGTCAACTCTTTCGCATGAGGTGGCCAAAGTACTGGAGTTTCAGCTTTAGCATCATTCCTTCCAAAGAAATCCCAGGGCTGATCTCCTTCAGAATGGACTGGTTGGATCTCCTTGCAGTCCAAGGGACTCTCAAGAGTCTTCTCCAACACCACACTTCAAAAGCATCAATTCTTTGGTGCTCAGCCTTCTTCACAGTCCAACTCTCACATCCATACATGACCACTGGAAAAACCATAGCCTTGACTAGATGGACCTTTGTTGGCAAAGTAATGTCTCTGCTTTTGAATATGCTATCTAGGTTGGTCATAACTTTTCTTCCAAGGAGTAAGCGTCTTTTAATTTCATGGCTGCAGTCACCATCTGCAGTGATTTTGGAGCCCCCAAAAAAAAGTCTGAACCAGGGATCAAACCCGGGCCCTCTGTATTGGAAGTGAAGAGTCTTACCCACTGGACTGCCAGGGAAGTCCCTAAATTATTTTTTTAATTGAAGTATAGTTGATTAATATTTCAGGTGTACAGCAAAGTGATTCAGTTAAAAATATATTATAAATGTATAATATATATATGTTCTTTTTCAGATTCTTTTCCATTAAATGTTATCACAAGATGCTATATATAGTTCCCTGTGCTACGCAGTAGGACCTTGTTGTGTATCTATTTTACGTATATATTGTATATATAGTGGTGTGTATCTGTTAATCTCAAATTCCGAATTTATCCCTCCAGCCCCAGGATATCCTGGTAGATATCTGGAAGGAGCGATATGAGGGGGAGGGGTATACGTTGCTGTTGCTGCTGCTGCTGCTGCTAAGTTGCTTCAGTCATGTCTGACCCTGTGCGACCCCATAGACAGTAGCCCACCAGGTTCCCCCGTCCCTGGGATTCTCCAGGCAAGAACACTGGAGTGGGTTGCCATTTCCTTCTCCAATGCATGAAAGTGAGAAGTAAAAATGAAGTTGCTCAGTCGTGTCCGACTCTTAGCGACCCCATGGACTGCAGCCTAGCAGGCTCCTCTGCCCATGGGATTTTCCAGGCAAGAGTACTGGAGTGGGGTGCCATTGCCTTCTCCAGGGTACATTTTTGACACTGAACATTGAAGTCGCTCAGTCGTGTCCGACTCTTTGTGACTCCATCGACTGTAGCCTACCAGGCTCCTCCGCCGCGGAATTTTCCAGGCAAGAATACTGGAGTGGGTTGCCATTTCCTTCTCCAGTTGCCATTTTTGTTAGATATAAATTATTGTCATGATTCTTACTTTTGTTTAGGTGATAGGTTAATGATATTTGTGTGCTGTGCTTAGTCGCTCAGTTGTGTCCGACTCTTTGCGAGGGGTGTCTCCACAAGGGAGTCAATGCACAGGGCAGGGTAAGAAGGGTGTCCCTACCGAGGGGTGGCCTGGTGTGGGACATAGAGTCTGAGCAGGGCTGAGAGGGCTGTGGAGCAGAGGTTCCACGTGGCATGAGATAAGGGCGAGGTGATCCTTCAGGGGCTGACGGAGCCCAAGGGGAATGGATGCCTGGGGGCATGGGGAGAAGTGGCAGTAGCAATAAGAGGCTAGCTACATACAAGGGGATTCACCATGTAACTTATTATATCAAAGACAGTGGGAATCAAGTTTCTCGCTGTCAGAGAAAGGACTTTAAAAATATGGAAAGGGAGAACACTTAAAAATAGGGAAAGGGTACCTTGCAGGATGGCATTGGAATTGGAGGTACTGTGTGATTTATGGTTTTCAGTATAGATACATAAAGAAATAGACACAGATGTGAGAATGTACACAGAGGGACTTCCTCGGTGGTCCAGTGGTTAAGACTCTGCCTTCCAGTGCAGGATGTGCAGGTTCCATCCCTGGTTGGGGAGCTAAGAGTCCGCATGCCTCATGGCCAAAAGACCGAAACATAAAACAGTAGCAACATTCAATAAAGACTTTAAAAATGTCCACATCAAAAAAAAAATCTTTAAAAGAAATACAATAACAGATTCCTTAGCTCTCTCCACCCAGAAAGCCTGGGAGAAGTAACACCCTTAAAGCTATGCACACCCCTAGAGTCCCTTTTTGCAGAGCAGCGAAAGAGCAACTATGAGAAACTGTAAGCTGAACAATTCCCACAGCTCACTCAGTCTCAGAGATGGTTGGGTTCCAGCCAGCCTGGGTGGAGGAGCTGCACTGAACACCCAGGGTGTCCCTTGAAAAGCCACTGACAACCACAAGTAACTGAAACTGGTATAAGAAGAAAATAGCAATCTGAATATTCTTGTATGTAGTAAAGACTTTGGGTTTATCATTTAAAAACAAAATCTTTGCAAACACATACACATAGGCAACATTCTTAGAGGCAAATTTATAGCTGTGTAAATATTTACATTATAAAGGAAAAATGTCTAAAATCAAGCTTCCACCTTAAGGAACTAGAAAAAGAAGAGCAAATTAACTCAACATAAGTAGAGGGAAAGAAATAAGAGTGGAAATCAATAAAATAGGAGACAGGCAAACATTAGAGAAAATCAATGAGGCCAAAAGCTGGTTCTCTGAGATGATCAATAAAACTGATAAACTTCTAGATAGACTGATCAAGAAAAAAGAAAGGAAGACACAAACTGCCAACACATTTTGATTTAAGTTTGTTTTACTCTTATGTTAAACATCCACGTAAGTCTAAAGTCAAATCTACAAAGCAAGGTATATTCAGACAAGTATAGCTTCTCCCCTTGTCTCTTCCACCCTGTTCCCTTCCTCTCCTATAGGTAATCAGTTTATTTATACTCTAGCTTATCCAGACCATATTTTGGAGTAAAAAAATCCATGGCATAAGGAAAATATATAAATATAGTGAATATATTTATAGTATTGTTTTGAAGAATGTTGTGTTTCACAGAGAGGCACATCTCAAGGGGTGGTTTAAGATTCTTGTGAATATAGTCATGTTCAAATATAATCAATACATCTGAACAAAAACCTTCAGTGTGTTCAAAAATGCAGGCAAGTGTGTGTTCAATAGATCAATGAATATGATTGCATTAGATAAATATCCATAGACAATAGACAAGGGCTTTGCCCTGACTCTGCAGAGGGAGAGTTTTATCATTTTGTTGACTGTCAAGTGATAAACCATCTGACCATGTGAATTAGATTTTTGTGCAAAATTTGTTCAGTTTGTTTTCTAAAATCCTATCTTATATTCCAAAGTTTCCACTAATTCCAAGTGATGAAGATTCCCTTTATAATCTGGCTAGTAATGTATCTGTGGACAAGTGCATCCCAGCGGGGGGATGGGTCTTTCAAAAGTCTTTTGTTGTCAATGCTTAAATGTGTTACTCTTTTCGTTTTATAAATTGATGAGCCTTCACTAAAAATCTTTTTTTTAATTAATTTTTATTTTTTAGTTTGTTTTGCTTTACAATACTGTATTCGTTTTGCTATACATTGACATGAATCAGCCACAAGTGTACATGACCCAATCCCGACCCCACCTCCCCCCTCCCGCCCCACACTATCTCTCTGGATTATCCCCGTGCATCAGTCCCAAGCATCCTGCATCCTGCATCGAACCTAGACTGGCGATTCGTTTCACTTATGATATCATACATGTTACACTGCCACTCGAACTAAGTAGACATTTCTCCAAAGAAGACATACGGATGGCTAACAAACACATGAAAAGATGCTCAACATCACTCATTATCAGAGAAATGCAAATCAAAACCACAATGAGGTACCATTTCACACCAGTCAGAATGGCTGCGATCCAAAAGTCAACAAGCAATAAATGCTGGAGAGGGTGTGGAGAAAAGGGAACCCTCTTACACTGCTGGTGGGAATGCAAATTAGTACAGCCACTATGGAGAACAGTGTGGAGATTCCTTAAAAATCTTGACTCTAGCTATAATTGTTCGTTTTCTCCTAACATAAAATGTAATATCCGCACTGATAATAGAACTCCTGAATTGTTCTCAGTGGCCGTATGGTGAACAGACTTACCAGGTATGATAGGTACTGGTAATAATTCTTGATTCTGCTATGATTGTATAAACACTTGCCTAACTTGATCCAGTTGTTTGCATTTATTTTCAAATTAGAGGTGATAGTGTTCTAGTAACTTATCATTACTCTGAACTTATAGTTTATATCTGGTAGAGGCTTTCTGCTACTTATCCTTTTTTGGCAGATGTATTTAGTTGCTAACCTGAAGAGAAATCTTATTTAGGAGATGAGTAGAAAACAGGAGACATCAGGTACAAGAGTTTGGATCAGCCTCTCTTTCGTTCAATGCTCGTTACATGTACAAAAATACCCTTAGGGATATATTAGGGAGAATACCAATTTGTTGGTAGAGTTTTATATGTATAATAAAGGCTGGAATATAGAGAAATACACTTTGAGTTAAAGACAAAATTCTCCTTTTGTGTTTCAGGTTGTTGTATAGGCAGATACAGGAGAAGGCAATGGCAACCCACTCCAGTACTCTTGCCTGGAAATCCCATGGACGGAGGAGCCTGGTAGGCTGCAGTCCACAGGGTCACAGAGTCGGACACGACTGAAGCGACTTAGCAGCACAGGCAGATACAGACTCATTTTTTAAATTTAACATATACATATAATTATTTTTGTCCTAAATCTCCAAAGCATGAGTGTCAAAAAATAAAATCAAGTGAGTATTAAAATATAATGTATTTCTGTTATTGTCTATCATAATTACAGAACTATTACACTTTGAAAATATTACCCAGAAAGTGTAAGTAGAAAATTTCAATAGATCTACAAATATACAATACTATTTGAGTTTCATAAGGACCAATTTATTAAAGGCATGGTTGGCTTATAACACAACCTAATTTTTATTTCACTAAAATTTAAAATACAATTTAAGCCCCTGTTTATTTATAATCTTCATATGTTCCAAATTTTATATTCTGCTGTAAGAGAACAATGATCTCACCTTTTAAATAATCGTGTTAAAAAAAATTCAATACATAGCATTGAATTCACCATCTAAACATTACAGGTGTAAAATTCCATGGGATTATGTACATTCCTTTTGTTATGCAACAGTCACCACCAACCATCCCCAGAATTCCTTTTATCTTACAAAACTGAAACTCTTTACCCAATAAACAATAGTTCTCAGCTCTTCCTTCCCCCAGCCCCTGGCAACCACCATTCTACTTCCTATGTCCGTGAATTTGATGACTCTAGGTACCTTATCTAAGTGGAATTGTACAATATTTGTCTTTTTGAGACTGGCTTATTTCACTACACATAGTGGCCTCAAGATTCACCCAAGCGGTAGCAGGTGGCAGGATTTCCTTCCTTTCTAAGACCATAAATTCCCATTGTGTCGATTGTTTTCTACTCATTGTTTTGATCGGAAGGACTGATGTTGGAAGCTGAAACTCCAATACTTTGACCACTTGATGCAAAGAGCTGACTCATTGGAAAAAAGACATTGATGCTGGGAAAGATTGAGGGCAGGAGGAGAAGGGGTCAACAGAGGATGAGCGGTTGGATGGCATCACCGACTCAATGGACATGAATTTAGGTGGACTTTGGGAGTTGGTGATGGACAGGGAGGCCTGGCGTGCTGCACTACACGGGGTCGCAAAGAGTCAGACATGACTGAGCGACTGCACTGAACTGATTGATGGACGTTGAGTTGCTTCCACCTTTTGGCTATTGTAAATAATGCTGCTATGAATGTGGGTGTACAAATATCTCTTTGACACTCTGATTTCAATTATTTTGAATTATATACTCAGGAGTGGAATTGATGGATCGTATGGAAACTCTGTTTTTAATTTCTTTTTTAAAAAATATTTATTTATTTATTTGATTTGCGTCAGGTCTCAGTTGCAGCATGTGGGATTTTCAATGCAGTATGCAGGAAGATCTTTAGTTGCTGTGAGCAAACTGCTAGTTGCAGCAGTTGGGACCTAATTCCCTGGTCAGGGATGGAACCTGGGTTCCCTGCATTGGGAGTGCAGAGTTTTAGCCACTGGACCACTAGGGACGTCTCCTGTTTTTAATTTCTTGAGGGACCACCATATTATTACACCATTTTATATTCCCAACAAGGATCCAATTTCTCCACATTCTCATCAACATTCATTTTCTATTTGTTTGTTTTCATGGTAGCCATCCTAGTGGACATGAGGTGATGTCTCATTGTGGGTTTGTTTTTAATATTTTTTAATCATGTTGGATCATTCACTGTGGTGCCTGGACTCTCTAGCTGTGGTGTGCAGGCCTCGCCGTTCCATGAATGTGGGATCCTAGTTCCCCCATCAGGGATAGAAACCATTGCATTGCAAGGTGGATTCTTAACCAATGGACCAGCAAGGAAGTCCTCTCTTATTGTGGTTTTGATTTCATTTTCCTGATGGTTAGTGATGAACATCTTTTCTGTGGGCCATCTGTATGTCTTCTTTGGAAAAACGTCTATTCAGATCGTCTGCCCATCTTTTTAATTGTTTGTTTGTTTGATGCTGAGTTGTATGAGTTCTTTATGTATTGGGTATATTAACCCTCATTGGATATATAATTTGCAAATATCTTCTTCCATTCAGTAGATTGCCTTTTTGTTTTGTTGTTAGTTTCCTTCATTGTGGAAAAGCTTTTTAGTTTGGTGTGATCTCATTTGTTTATTTTTGCATTTGTTGCCCTCATCTGAAGAAACATCTCTAAAAATATGGCTAACACCAATATCAAGGAGCAGACTGCTTATGATTTCTTCTAGGAGTTCTATGGTTTCAAGTCTTACATTTAAGTCTTTAACCCACTTTGATTTTATTTTTGTATATGATGTGAGAAAGTCCAGTTTGATTCATTTGTATGTAGCAGTCCAGTTTTCCCAGCATCATTTGTTGAAGAAGCTTTCTTTTCCTCATTGTATATTCTTGCCTCTTTAGTCATAAATTAATTGACCATATAAATGTGGGTTTATTTCTAGGCTCTCTATTCTATGAGCTAGGTGTCTGCCTTTATGCCATACTGTTTTGATTACTATAGTTTTGTGAACTTTTCTGTTGTGCTGGGGCTGACTACTGTGGGCATACTGGTAGGCAGGATTAGCTCCTGGCCTGTTGGCTGCCAGGTCCTGCCTCATACTGCACAGTCTGAAAGGTCCCAGGGCTAGTGCCAGACAACTGGTGGGTGGACAGTGTCCTTGTGCTAATATGCTTGAGAGAAGACTCCAATGTGGCACTAGCCGATACCAGTGCCCTCATGGTAGGACACATTCCCCCAAATTGCTGCCACCAGCATCTACATCTCTAAGGGGACTTCTAGTTGCCTCTTGCCTCCTGCCCCTCTGGGGAGCTCTCCAAGATCAGTAAGTGTGTCTGATCCAGGCTTCTTTCAAATTACTGCCTCTGAGTTGAGACTTGGAGCATGTAGATTTTGTATGGGCCCTTTAAGCATGAAATGTCTGTTTTCTACAGCCCTCAGACTTTCCTATATGCAAGCCCTGCTGGCTTTCACAGCCAATTGTTACGGGGTCTTGTCTTCCCAGTGTAGGAACCCCAGGCCTGAGAGCTCAGTTAGGGCTAGAGCTCTCACTCTCAGGGGAGAATCTCCACAATTGTGGTTTTTCTTCTGTTTGTGGGTCACCTCCCTAGGGGTATGGGTTTTGACTATGCTGCATTTATGTACTTCTTACCTGTCTCATTGTGGTTCCTTCTTTCTTTAGTTGCAGAAAATCTTTTCTGCTAGTACTCATGTTGTTCTTATAAATAGTTGTTCTGTAAATAGTTCTAATTTTGGTGTGCCCCTGGGAGGAGATAAGTTCAAGGTCTTCTTGGCAGTGTTGGCCACACCTGCTCAGTTTTTTTTTTTTTTTTAATGCTTTGGGACATCCATTCTGGAGACCATCATCATTTATTCATTTCAGAATTATTTACTGAGTGCCTCTCATGTGACAAAACTGTTCTAGGTTCTGGGGATACAGTGTGGAACAGAATAGAGAAGTAGGCTTTACTGAGCTTCTATTCAGGTGGAAGATAGGGAAGACAGACAGCAAGCACATAATGAATAATTATGCTGGGAGATGAAATACCATATGAAAAAGAGCAGAGTAAGGGAGATAGATGATGCTGGGAGAGGGGTGTTATATAGAATGATCAGGAAGGGCCTTTCTAAACAGGAGACTTGAGGGACTTCTCAGGTGGTCCAGTAGTTGAGAATCCACCTTCCAGTGCAGGGGACACAGATTCAACCACTGATCAGGGAACTAAGATCTCATATGCCTCAGGGCAGCTAAGCCTGCATGGCACAACTAATTAACCCTAGTGCGACAACTAGAGAAAACCCATGTGCCGTAATGAAGCCCCAACACAGCCAAAAGAAATTTTTTTGATTAAAAGAAAAAAGTGAGAGAGATGAGATTTGAGCAGGGCCTTAAACTAAATAGTGGAGTAAGCCATTCACTATCTGGTGGAAGAACATTCCTCATGGAAGGAATAGTCAGTAAGGATGTTGGGATATGTGGTCACACATTAAAAGTGAGGCTTTTCAGCATGATCATGAATTTGTACATGATCATGTACAACTACAGAGATAGAAGAAAGTTGGAACAACTTGGGTTGGAGTCTTGCCAGAGGAGCTGAGAGTTCAAGGAAGTGGTTATCGTGATGTGATACTCAGATGCTAAACTGTATAATAAGGGTTGCTGGTGGAAGGGGGCTGGAGACCAGATGGCAGAGGCATGTAGAGAAAGTGGTGTCAGCGCATTGCAGGTTCCCACAGGGATGAGATATTGATGGAGCAAGAAATATAGGAGGAAGCGGTCAGACAGTACAGTGCTTAATAATTGAAATGTTGAGGGTAAAAGATGATAAAGATGGGACTTCCCTGGTGGTCCAGTGGCTAAGATCCTGAGCTCCCAATGTAGGGGGACTGAGTTCAATCCCTGGTCATGGAACTAGATCCTTCGTGCTCCAATGGGAAGATCCCACATGCCACAAAGACCCAGTCCAGTGAAATAAATAAGTATTAAAAAAAAAAAAAGATGACAAGGGCTACAGTAAAACCACACTTTACCCAGGAATGTGCCTTTCATGAGAGTGCCAGGCAAGAGGGCCACCAGGGAAAAAAAGTCCTATCCACACTCTCTTCACCACTTGGGTGCCTGGGCCTTTGTTACCCAGAAGTGATGCCTTTTTCTAATTTATCCCAGTGTGCTCTAGAATCTAATCAGTAGCCTTTGGTTCAGCAGCATTCCTGGGGAGAGCTAAGGTTCATTCAGAGAAAGAAGGTAAAGGCTAAGGGAACACTCATAGGAAAGGTTCATGATGCCAGGGAGCTTGCTGATGAGAGACTCTGAGTCCCAGAGGTCTGGTGGCAGGTTCAGGGGTAAAAACTATTAGAAGGGAAAAAAAGAAGAAAAGCTTTATAAGCGTGGAAATGGTGGAACTCTTAAACAAGATTTTTAAAATTATAAAGGCAAAAAAAAAAAAAAAATCAAGGGATTTGACCATTTAAAGACTTGAATTCCATAGAGTGCCCCAGAAACAAAGTGAGCAGACTAATGATAGTCTGAGAAAAACTTGTGCAAAGCCAAGAGCAGAGTCATACCTAGAACATTCAAGAACTATGATCAGCAAGAAAAANCTTGATTCCAGCTTGTGTTTCTTCCAGTCCAGCGTTTCTCATGATGTACTCTGCATATAAGTTAAATAAACAGGGTGACAATATACAGCCTTGACGTACTCCTTTTCCTATTTGGAACCAGTCTGTTGTTCCATGTCCAGTTCTAACTGTTGCTTCCTGACCTGCATACAGATTTCTCAAGAGGCAGGTCAGGTGGTCTGGTATTCCCATCTCTTTCAGAATTTTCCACAGTTTATTGTTTTCTTAGTACTCTCCTTTTCCCTCTCATTTCCCTCTTTTTCCTCCATGCCTCTCTCACCACATTTTTTGTTGTTGTTCTGTTTCTGGAAACTGAAATATCCAGAGTGAAAGGATTAGTTGGAATGGATTCAGTGTAGGAAAAAAAAATATCCCAGGTTAAAAAAATATTCCCACTTCAGTTGCCAGTAGGGGTTTAATTTGAGGCAGTGGAAATATTGAGGATGCCAACACAGAAATTAAATTGCTTCATGAACCAGTGCTTAGTGGTCGGCCACAATAAAGTAAAAATGAGATGTTACTCCATGACAACTTGAAAGATGTCTTGAAATATGATCAGTATTCAAGACACCTTATTGTAGGCTGAGACATAGCATGAATTGAATGAATGAAAATACAAACACATACTCTCACATTACTTTTCTGCACACTGATCAGCAAAGAGAAAATTCTTTCAGACTTTGGGAAGAAAGTCCTTTGCCTAATTATTCAAACAACCATTTCTTATCTGCACTTTTATTTTATATACCCTTTACACCTGTTTAATTAATCCTAAACATGATGCTGACTGCTAATTAAACAGCCCTGAAAGTGACTGACTGAAGGTAGTAATTTGAGATAATTAGTTTTGGTTTTAAACACTCAATTTTCACACTTTGTGCTCATTTTTAGAAAGGGGTGGCTCATTATTATAGGCAGGGTGTGGATTGTGTAGGGCATTTTACTGCTGGACTCTGAGTAGCTGAGGAAGTAGGAGGATTATTATATATCCAGATAGGCCAATGTAATGGTATAGCACTATGGAATTTGCTATAGAATGCTCCCTGTTCCCTCCTACACATGTGTGTGCATACACACACACACACATGCACGCACGCATGCACAACACACACACACACACAGAATTCCTTCCAAAATGAAGCTCAGGCTGTTGGATCTTTTTCACTAGAACAGAAACACACATGCTCTTGATCTTCGGGAAAGATCTCTAGCAAAGGGTAGGCCTCACTGAATCACCCATTATCTCTTTCCCAGGTCCTCTGGAAGCAACCAAGAAGGGCAAGATTTGGTGTGTGGTTAGAGATTTAGACGGATGTCCTTGCTAAGTATTTATGTACTACAAAGGAACACAGCCTAATCAAGGGGGCAGTCTATCAAGAGGTGACTGGTATATCTGGCAGAGAATGCAAAGGAACAAAAAGGAGACAGGTCAAGACTGGTTTTCATGATCCCACAATATTGACAGGGAAGTTAGTAAGGTCCTACTAAGAGAACAGGACCCAGAAGAATTGGGTGTGAAATAGACTAAATCATTGTTGTAGGTGATATAGATAGATGCAGGTTGCTGCTGCTGCTGCCGCCAAGTCGCTTCAGTCGTGTCTGACTCTGTGTGACCTCAGAGGTGGCAGTCCACCAGGCTCCCCTGTCCCTGGGATTCTCCAGGCAAGAATACTGGAGTGGGTTGCCATTTCCTTCTCTAAGATGCAGGTTACTCAGAAGCCAAACAAGTTCTTCAGCACCCTGGAGAGCTCCAAGCACAGTCTTCTGGGTAAGGAGGCTTTTATACCTTAGGATGTTCAATGTCACTTCACTGGCCACCAAAAATGGAGGAGGACTCTCCAGACCTACAAAAGGTCTGGATATAGATGTTGAGGGCTTTTTCAAGATGTCAAGAGGAAACTTGTAACCTCCTTGTGGGTTGGGGATTGTCTGGTCAGGGGGTGGTAGGTGATGGATGGTTCCCAGAGTGTGTAGCTCTGTGTAGGAAGATGAAACGGCAGCCCACTGAACATCAGAGCCCTGACATTAGCTGCAAGATCTGATGGAGAGCAGAGTTAACAGTTTTATGTATGAGTCAGACCTGCATCTTCAACCAAGCATCCTGAGTTAGGGCATTGTAGAGTCGTTTGACCTCTGGATTTTCACATCACAGATGAGGTGCACATCTCTTAAACTCCAGATCCCACAATAGTGTTACCCACTTTTTAGTTGTTTTCATTCATCTCACAGGAACCTCAGAAGAAACAAGTCAAAAACTGAGCTCATCATTTTTGTCTTCCAAATCTCCTCTTGTTCTTCTGCCTTGGAAAATATCAAACATCATCTACTCAGATACCAAATCCATAGAACTGAGAGTCATTTCCCATTTTTCCCTACACCTCTCTTGGTCTTTTAGATACTCACAGGTTCTACACCCTTCCTTTCTTCCCACCTGCTACTGCCTTAGTTCAGTTTCTGTACTTTCTTACATAGATTTCTAAAATAGTTTTCTAACTGGAACTAGTAGGCAACTTCTTATGTCTTCCCTTTAATTCAGTGTATCTCTAAATTGTGGGTCCACTGGCATCAGATTGTTCTGGAGGACATATTAAAATGAAGATTCCTAGATGGCTAGACATACTAAGTCAGAATTTTGGGGCATGGGGCTGCCCAGGTGGACACAGAAATGTGAGGGTTTCTACACTTCCCAATGCTGCCAATATGATCTTTCTAAAACAAAATTTCTGTTGTGCCACTCCCTTGGTTACAATCATGCTGTGCTTCCTCATGACCTTGGTGATAAAGTCCATACTCCTTGTCCTACTTGAGGAACCCTTCATCCTCTGGTTGCTGTCTAGCTCTGAAGTTATACTTCCTGATGCTCCTCCCTTGATATTCTGCTTTCCCACCGTGAGAAACGCTGCAACACCATACCCTTTCTTGACTCTCTGCCTTTGGACATGCTGTTTCCTGTAGCTGAAATGTCTTTCCCCATGTTTTTGCTGGATTTCCTGCATCTTCTGTGCTTGGTCTAGCCTGCATGTCCCTCTGCCATGCCTCTTTAACACCCCTGTGTTCTTCTGCCCTGGCACTTTTCATACAGTAAGACTCTTCACTTGCATGTAGGAGTGAATATTGCATTTCAAACCTCTTTAGGGGTAGATTTGTGCATGCAGTTAATTTGCTACTCAGCTTGAAATTATTTAGGAGAAACAGCATATCTCTAATTTTGAATATCTTCTAGCAATTCACCCTGTTTATGTCAGAAAATAGTCTCTTATCCTAAAGAAATTATGGTATGGATTCCTGTTTTGCAATTTTTTTTTTTTTTTTTGAGGATGGAAGCCTAGAAAGATGTTATAATTAAAAGATACATGGTTAGCTGTTCCCAAATCTTATTGTGGTACTCAGTGATTATATTAATAAGCACTGACTAGATTTGCAAAGGTATATATTTAAAATAATTTACCCAAAATATAATCTTAGTACTAAAATGGTATCAAGTGTAAAAAAAAAAGTCTTGTATTAAATGCTCTACTCATCATTATGTAGCCTTTATATCCTGAAGCCAAAGACGATTTCAGAGGTGACCTTTTCTGAGGCGTGTGTGTACATTTCATGTTCATTTCTGCCTCATTTCTTCACCGGAAGTTATCATGTACAGAATAAGAAAAGCAACAACAACAAAAAGCACAAACGTTTTGCTTTGGCTTCTGAAACTATGGGGACTGAATCAAAACTAAATTCTTTCTGTTTTGTTGTTGTTTTTTCGTTGCTCAGTCATGCCTGACTTTTGTGACTCTATAGACTGTAGCCTGCCAGCCTCCTCTGTCCATGAGATTTCCCAGGAAAGAATACTGGAGTGGGTTGCTGTTCCCTTCTCCAGGAGATCTTCCCCACCCAGGGATCAAACCCATGTTTCCTACATTGCAGGCAGATTCTTGACCACTGGGCCACCAGGGAAGCCCTCTTGTTTAGAAATGTGCTTTGAAAGAAAGTGAGCCTACAGACCTATATAACCTGCTTTCTAGTGAAATTGATGGTGATGAAATCTTATCTTGCTGCAGGCTGCTTTGTCTAGCTTTCTGGTATAGCTTTGACTGTTTAATCTCTTGTGCAACAGTCCATCATTTGACAAGATTCCTCATGGGTGGAAATGACCTGTCTTTTGTTTTGCAGATACCTCAAATCGCTATGCATCCACCGCCCCAGAGCTAAGTGATAACACCAGGTATGACTTCTTCTCCCGGGTGGTCCCTCCTGACTCCTACCAAGCGCAAGCCATGGTGGACATTGTGACGGCCCTGGGGTGGAATTACGTGTCGACGCTGGCTTCTGAGGGTAACTATGGAGAGAGTGGTGTGGAGGCCTTCACTCAGATCTCGAGGGAGATTGGTAAGTGTATATTTATCAGATGATCGTGTTTGAGGCGACAGGCTGTGGAAGTCTGAGTGTCCCTAAGAGCTCTCTGATCTGTGTGGGATAATTAGAGCTCCTACAGATGCATGACCCAGGCTGTCCACTCTAGGGGGAAGCTGGGCTTATTATAAATGGTTTTGTTGTTCATGGTCTATCAAGGTGACACTCTTGTGCTAATTTAGGAAGTAGAGCTCCTGACTCAGGCGAACATTTTTTAAAGTTGTCTGTTTTGACGTGGGAGTTTGCTGGCACATTAGAGCCACTGTATATTTGAATAAATGACATACTATTTGATTGTTCTAGATGGAAGCTTACATTAGCAAGTCATTAAATATTTTTAAAAAGGCAGTAGAACTTAACATCCAACACTAAAGGGATTAAGACTGGTAATCATCTTAAAAGAATACTGAAGTAGCCCCCAAGGCTATACCTGAGTGATATTCTTATTGTCATTTTTGACTTCTTGAATTTTGATTCTTACCTCAAACTCTGAAGCTTACAGTGAGTGGGATTAAGGGCAAGATGTGGAAACCTGTTTAGAATAGGGTGCTTGTGAACTCTGTCCTGGGTTTTTTTCAACGTTCTCATTCAAATCTCTGTAGGCATTTTACTCTGTGTGTATTTATCCATGAGGCTGTAAATCTAGTGCACGATGTGGAAGAACCAGAAGACAAAAACACCTCAGGGCATAAATCTTATTGCTGATTGGGCAACAACATAACTTTTCGGATGAAAGGAGATATGTTACCAGTTACTTAACAAATGCTATTGTTCTTACTAAGAATTACTGAATAAATTTGCATATTTTTCTATTGCATTATTTTCTGTAATAGCAATGTTTTGCCCAAAATTTAAAGCCTCCTTTAGCTGTTTTGGGGTAATTTTGAACTTTGATAACTTAATGTCTTTCTTTGAAGCTTTAATGCAGGAAAAGACCATGGGAATGATTTGGGCTTATTCCCTAATTAGCAGACAAAGCATTTAAATTTACTGGAATAACGTTTTCTCTTAAAAGATATGGAGATGCATAGGATCTGTTACGCTGCATGTAATAAGCATGGAAACTTATGATGCACAATATTTAGTGTGTTTAATATTTGTTTCACTACTGTGCTGCGGCAGAAAATGTAGAAAAGACCTGGTCTTGTTGGATAGATTGGCTTAATTTATTTAAGGGACAGCTATTCATTCTTTGTTATAAATATCCATGATGGCATAATCTTTGCTCTTTTGAATTTTAAATTATATCACTATTGCTATAAAAATGATTCAAAACATTCAACTGAACTTTAAATGATGGTAAATTATATTACCTTCTTGGAAAAGAATCTCACATTCATCCTTAGGAGAAATGCCCACTCAAATGAAAACAGTAGCTTCTGAAAGCAGGTTGAATGCATTATTTAAGCAGCTGATGTTAGTTCTCACCAAAGTGATAATTTAACAAAAGAAGGCAACTAATAGAATATGTATTGAAATGAGAGGTTTTCTGCAGTGATCTGTACATTCTCAACTAGAGGACACATTTTGTGTGCATGCAACAGATTACTTTGAAAAATTTAAGACAGGACATTGTTGCAGACTCTGATAAAATGCATTGTTTTAAAGTTAAAAGTGGGAGTGCAGTTTTATTCTTCTTACCAGAAGAAAAAAAAAAGAAATACTTAGTTCTCACTTTTAGGGAACATTGCTGTACTTTGGTAACTGTCACCTTAAAGGATTCAGGTGGTACCATTCATTATTTCTGTCTCTATCTTAGTCATTAGTATGGGAGAAAATAATTTTAGTGCCTTGTGTATGCTCCTGATTAGAGCAAATTTCTTTTCTGTTGATCCTTTCAGTATTCTGTGACTTGATTGGCTGTCCATTCTATTTCAGTTCTCACTTATCTGGGGAATGGAGGAGGGCTGTATTGTCAATTAATATGCAGAATACTGAAAAGGCCAAATTAGTGCCACACTAGAGTATGCCATGGAATATATTAAATATCAAAATCATCCCTCATTTTAATGACAAAGATTTTATCTAGAACAAAAATAGCTGAAAATTGAACCTTTTACATGACAATGAGATTAATGGGAATGACAAATGGTAGCAACTTAACCCATTCTGAAGTGATCTGATGACTCTAATGAAAATTCATTAGTTCTGTAACATTTGCTCCTCTTACTACAACATTGATGACATCTCTGTCACTGTGTTACCAGTGTTTTTAAAGATCTTAGTCTCTTGACTGAGAAGAAGATATCTGCATTTATTTTTTGGAGTGTCTGCCTATTAATGAAATTGTATATTTTCCCAACTCTTGTAAAAGTTTCCTGTACTCTGTTAAGAATTTCTCCCTTCAGCAACGTTAATTGCTATGAAATTTCAGTGTAGACTGGGACTTCCTATGTTTTGTCTCTGATTAATTCTGACAGATCATAATGGAATGATAGTGAAATGAAAATCTGTTTAGTGATACAGTGCTTTTATGGTTTGATTATAACGTTTTTCATTTTAACAAAATCTGAGACATGAGGAAGCATCCTTAGTGAGTCTTGGAGGACAAAGTTTATGAATGGATGATGGTCTTGAACACAGATGTCAGTGATGTCTCTTCTGTAGTCAGGATCCTTCTCAGGGAGAGAGGGACAGGAGTTATTTGATAAAATAAGACAAATAGTCTCTTGATATTCTAGTTGTTATAGTCTCAGCTCCAAGCATCCTGACTATAACATTTTTACTGGAGAAGGCAAAAAAAAAAAAAAAAAATTGGGATTAACAAATGTCGCAATTTGACTGGATCATAGTTTGTGTAGTAAGGTATGGAAGACAAAATTGGAAGAATTGACATGGACATAGAAGACTATAGTACCCCATAGTGTAGTAATTTTATCTTTCATTCTCTAGACAGTGGAAGAAACTTCTGAATAGAGAGGAATCCATCAGAATACATAGTTAAGATTTTGCTAAAACGAAGTAGAAGATGGGGAGACCAGTTGAAAGACTTTTGCAATATCAATCTTAGCCTCATAGAGGGCAGTGATAATAGAAATGGATGAAGGAACAGACGTGAGAGACACTTGTGAGGTAAAGTCTCTGGAACTTAGCAATTGATTGGAAGTAGAGCTCGAAGGTGAGGCTTCCCTGATATCTCAGCTAGTAAAGAATCTGCCTGCAATTCAGGAGACCCCAGTCTGATTCCTGGGTCGGGAAGATCCCCTGAAGGGATAGATTACCCACTCCAGTATTCTTGGGCTTCCCTGGTGGCTCTGATGGTAAAGAATCCACCTGCGATGTGGGGGGGCCTGGGTTGGGAAGATTCCCTGGAGGAGGGCACGGCAACCCACTCCATCCCCATGGACAGAGGAACCTGGTGGGCTACAGTCCATGGGGTTGCAAAGAATCAGACATGACTGAATGACTAAGCACAGCACACAGAGCTTGAAGGTAAACAAAATTAACCTTGAAATTTTGGTTAATTGGAAAATGGAAGTACCATGAATAGAAAAGAGAGAGTAAAGTGGAAAGGCTGGTTTGGAAGCATGGTTTGATTATGAACTCAAGAAACTGTAGGTGCTGGTACATACCTTTGTGGAGAAGAACACAGTCAAGGACGTTGGTGGAGAGCCAAAGCAGGAGCTGAGATGTAGTTCTGAAGCCCATTCTCACAAAATTTATAATCGAGGTGAGAAAGATAATTGCTAAGGTATAGAGTGTGATTTAGAGTAAGAAATGTAGAGTGAGAATTAAAGGGGGCAAAGGATACACTTGTGGGCTTTATATAAAGGAATGAGATGATGAGCATTGTTGAGGATGTAGAGGAAAGGAAAGCATTGTACATGGTTGATATGAGTATAAATTGTATAGTCATTATGAAAATAATATGGAGTTTCCTTGGAAATTAAAAACAGAACTACCACATGATCCAGTGATTCCACTTCTAAATTTATGTCCAAAGAAAATGAAATCCATATTTTGAAGAGGTATCTGCATCTTGTGTTCATTGTAGCATTATTTTCAATAGCCAAGATATGGAAACAAACTAAATGCCCATTGATGGATGAATGGGCAAAGTATATCTATATTCATGTATGTATCTATCTATATATATAATGGGATATTATTTAGCCTTAGTAAAGAAGGAAATCCTACCACTTGTGACAACATGGGTAATCTTGAGGGCATTGTACTAAGTGAAAAAAGCCAGACACAGAAAGACAAATCCTGCATGCTCTCACTTATATGTAGGATTCTCAAAAGTCAAACTCATGAAAACAGAGTGTGTCGCTAGAGGCTAGTGGGGAGAGGGGTAAGGGAAATGGAAGGTATTGGCCAAAGAGAATAAACTTGCGGTTAAACAGGATTAATAAATTCTGAAGATCTCACTCCAGTACTCTTGCCTGGAGAATTCCATGGATGGAGGAGCCTGGTGGGCTGCAGTCCATGGGGTCGCACAGAGTCGGACACGACTGAAGCGACTTAGCAGCAGCAGCAATGTACAGAATGGTAACTATAGCTACTGATACTGAGTTGTTTACTTGAAATTTACTGAGAATTGACCTCAAGTGTTCTCACTACACACACACGTACACAACTGTGTGAGGTAGTGTGGGAGAGGGGTAAGGGAAATGGAAGGTATTGGCCAAAGAGAATAAACTTGCGGTTAAACAGGATTAATAAATTCTGAAGATCTCACTCCAGTACTCTTGCCTGGAGAATTCCATGGATGGAGGAGCCTGGTGGGCTGCAGTCCATGGGGTCGCACAGAGTCGGACACGACTGAAGCGACTTAGCAGCAGCAGCAATGTACAGAATGGTAACTATAGCTACTGATACTGAGTTGTTTACTTGAAATTTACTGAGAATTGACCTCAAGTGTTCTCACTACACACACACGTACACAACTGTGTGAGGTAGTGGAAATGTCAATTAGCTTGATTATGGTAATCATTCCACAATGTATACTTTTATCAAAACTTTGAGTTGTACGCCTTAAATGTATACAATTTTTGTCAATTATACCTCAATCAAGTTGAGGAAAATAAAATTAGTATAAATGAAAAAAAATGAAAGTGTGGCAATAGTGGCCTACATTTAGCAATGGAAAGCCAAGAATAGGGCAGTGTTCCCTTGATGGAATTTGTGGCTATGGGAGGCCTCTCAGTCTTCTTTGAAGTTTTCCATGATGAGAGATAGTAGGAGTTCTTGATGAAAAAAATCAAGGCTATTGAGCAGATTTTCATAAGAGAACAGGAACTTTGCCAGAGGGCACAGCTGAAATTATGTGGCATTGTGACAGAGGATCAAGGATTGTCCTTGACAGGGAGTGTATTAAGGCTGCCATAACCAACTGAGTGGCTACAACCAACAGAAACTTAACTGTCTCACAATTCTGGAGGCTAGAAATCTGAAATCAAGGTGTCGCAGAGCCACACCTTGGAATTTGCTGGTAATCAGTGGTGTTCATTGATCACCAGAGGAACCTGGTGGGCTACAGTCTATGGGTGGCAAAGGTTTGGACGTCACCAGGCATGCATGCGGTGGTGTTTATTGGATTCACTCATCAACTTAGCCTTTGCATCCATCATCAATTGCTGTCTTTTCCCTTCTTGTCTCTGTCCCTGTCTTCTCTCCTTATAAAGATGCCAGTCATGTTGGATTAAAGGCCCCACCCTACTCCAGTATGACCTTAACTAATTATATCTGCAATAATCCTATTT
>SJXQ01001030.1:0-11174 GCA_006408695.1 Aepyceros melampus
CAGCTAATTTTCTTATTGTTTTCTCATTAATTAATGGCACTGTTCATTAAAACACAGTGATCTTTGTCTAATCTGAAAGCTCTCTGTTGTGATCATAAGGTGGTTTTTTTTTTCAATTTTCATGCCATAAAATAGCATTTTTGTGAAGATGAGAAACTGACATTGTAAGCCTCATGACATTTCCATCAATTCTTGAAGAACTGTGGCATATTAGACATACAAAATTGGAAGTACTGCCCTTACTCAGAATATCAATATAATCACTTTCCAGCTGTCTTTTCTCCCTCTTTTTTTCTAAGCATATGTAAAGTAACACAGGGCTAAGCAGGCCAGCATGTCTTCTTGCATAATCCCTGCAGGGAAAGGACCTGTGACATCAACTGAGCTGTAAACTGAAAATAAAGGTATCAGTCAGAAGGGTTACAGTTATAATTCTTTGTAATTTGGAAAATTCTATTAATATAATACATACTGAGGGAACAAAGCTAAGATCTAGAAATGGCATAGTGCTTATATCAAAATATTGTAAAAAGCATACAAAAGTAAATTAGAATTTAAATATAGTCAGCACAGGGAATATAGTCAATATTTTATAATAACTATACATGGAATATAACCTTTAAAAGTTGTTAAGCACTATATCATACACTTGTAACATATAATATTGTGCATCAATTATATCTCAATAAAAGAGTAAAAAAAAAGAATCTTGAAATAACTGGGGAAAAAAAAAACAGTATTTCATTGACACAAAACAAACACATAGATCAATAGAAGAGAATAGAGAGCTCACAAATAAGCCCACATTTATAGGGGCAGTTATTCTATGTCAGAAGAGGCAAGAATATACAATAAGGAAAAGGCAGTTCTTTGATAAGTGGCGTAAGAAAACTGGACAGCTAAATGTAAAAGAGTCAAACTATACTATACACTCACATCACGAAACAAAATAATTTAAAAATACATTAAAGACAATTATAAGACCTGAAACCACAAAACTTCTAGAAGAAAACAGGCATATGTTCTTTGACAATAGTCTTATCAATATTTTGAGATACCTCCTCAATCTGTTACCAAACCGAACTTGGGGCCACTTGCCCAATGCACTCAAATCTACTCATACCAGGTTGTGGTAAAGAAAAGTACAAAGCTAATTGCAAGGCACCAAAGCAAGGAGTATGGAATCTAATGTTCAAAAGATCTTAAATCCCCCATGGCTTATAGAAGGTATTTTAAGGCAACATTAGGAGTTGGGCTTGCAGAGCGTATGATCAGCTCATGGAATTTTCATCTCATTGGTAGGCAGTGAGGCAAACCATGATGTATCAGGATCTTAATCATCAACCTTCTGGTTCCAACTGGTATGGGATCTACAAGCTTGTGGTCAGCATGCAGTTAATTTCTTCCATCAGTTGGGGTTGTAGTACACACAAAACAACTCAAAAATATGGCTCAGGATATTATCTATAGCCCTTGAAGAGGAACTAAAGGTACTTGACTTTGTTTTATAGCTGAACTATCATTATTTTGTCATGATATACTATTTTCCTTAGTTTTTGCAGTTTCTCACTTTTCTGACTAAATTTTCTGTTTGAAACTCAGGCAAGGCCTAGGATGCTAAAGCTTTTATACAAATGACTGGCAGGGGACATAGAGTGTCTGACTCTGGGAAGGTCCCACAGGGTCCTTCTTTGTTTCAAGGCAAAAGAAACAAACATAAAGTTAAACAAAGGGGCATCACAAAGCACCAGGCTGGGCTCCTTGTGTTATAAAGCAAATTTCCATTCAGGAGAGAGGGTGTTTATATATAATTATGACTGAATTGCATTGTTGTATGATAGAAACCAACATGACATTGTAAAGAAATTTTCCCCCAACTAAAAAATAATTTAAAAAATTAGCAAAAAAGTTATAAAAATAAAAAGTAATAATCACAGAAAAAAATAAACAAAGGGGACTACATCAAATTAAAAAGCACTTGGACAGCAAAAATAACTACCAACAAAAGTAAAAGACCATTTGATGAATGGAAGAGGATATTTGTATACAATATGTTTGATAAGGGATTAATATGCAACATATAAAGATATATAAATAAGTATACAGATATATAAATAAGTATACAGATATATAAATAAGTCACACAACTCAGCATCAAAATATTGAATAACTCAAGTAAAACTGTCCAAGGGATTTCCTCCATGATCTACCTCCTAGAGTAATGGAAATTAAAAAAAAATAAATAAACAAGTGGGACCCAATTAAACTTAAAAGCTTTTTCACAGCAAAGGAAACTATAAACAAGGTGAAAGACAACCCTCAGAATGGGAGAAAATAATAGTAAATGAAACAACCAACAAAGAATTAATTTCCAAAATATACAAGCAGCTCATACAACTCAATATCAGAAAGCAAAGCAAACAACTCAATCAAAAAGTGAGGAAAAGACCTAAACAGACATTTCTCCAAGGAAGACATAAATGGCTAGCAAACACATGAAAAGATGCTCAACATCACTTATTAGTAGGGAAATGCAAATCAAAACAACAATGAGATACAAAACCATAAACCACACCACACTGGACAGAATGGCCATCATCAAAAAGTCTACAAACAATAAATGCTGGAGAGGATGTGGAGTAAAGAGAATCTTGTTACACCGTTGGTGGGATTGAAATTAATACAGCCACAGTGGAAGATGGTATGGAGATTCCTTAAAAAAATAAATAAATAAAGCTAGGAAGAAAACCAACCTATGACCCAGCAATCTCATTCCTAGACTTATACACTAAGGAAACCAAAGCTGAAAAATACATATACCCCAATGTTCATCATAGCACTATTTACAACAGGTAGATCATGGAAGCAACCTAGATGTCCATTGACAGATGAATGGATAAAGAAGCTGTGTGTGTGTGTGTGTGTGTGTGTGTGTATGTATTCCTTTTTATTGCTGAGTAATATTCCATTTTATTACTCCGACATAAAAAGGAATGCGTTTGGGTCAGTTCTAATGAGGTGCATGAACCCAGAGCCTATTATACAGAGTGAAGCAAGTCAGAAGGAGAAAGTTAAATATCGTATACAAACACATACATATAGAATCTAGAAAGATGGTATAAGCTACTTTATTTCCAGGGCAGCCATGAAGAAACCACTACACCATTTAGATATAACATAAATCAAATCCCTTATGATTATACAGTGGAAGTGACAATAGATTCAAGGGATTAGACCTGATAAAGTGCCTGAGAACTATGGATGGAGGTTTGTAACTTTGTACAGGAAGTGGTGATCAAATAATCCCCGAGAGGAAATGCAAAACAGCAAAACGATTGTCTGAGGAGGCCTTACAAATAGGTGAGAAAAGAAGAGAAGCCAAAGGCAAAGGAGAAAAAGAAAGATGTATCCATCTGAATGAAGAGTTCTGAAGAATAGAAAGGAGAGATAAGGAAGCCTTCCTAAGTGATCAGCACAAAGAAATAGAGGAAAACAATAGAATGGGAATGACTAGAGATCTCTTTAAGAAAATTAGAGATACCAAGGGAATATTTCATGGAAAAATGTGCACAATAAAGGATGGAAACAATATGAACCTAATAGAAGCAGAAGATATTAAGAAGAAGTGGCAAGAATACAAAGAAGAATGATACAAAAAAGACTCAATGGGCATGAGTTTGAGCAAACTCAGGGAGCTAGTGAAGGACAGGGAAGCCTGGCATTCTGTAGTTCATGGGGTCACAATTAGACACGATTGAACAGCCGAACTGACCTACTGAATGGAGAAATAGACATATAGAACTGTCTTATGGACATGGGAGTATCTCCTTACCGCCACCGTTCCTGACCTTCAACTTTATTTTTTGGGGGCTCCAAAATCACTGCAGATGGTGACTGCAGCCATGAAATTAAAAGACGCTTACTCCTTGGAAGAAAAGTTGTGACCAACCTAGATAGTATATTGAAAAGCAGAGACATTACTTTGCTGACTAAGGTCCGTCTAGTCAAGGCTATGGTTTCTCCTGTGGTCATGTATGGATGTGAGAGTTGGACTGTGAAGAAGGCTGAGTGCCGAAGAATTGATGCTTTTGAACTGTGGTGTTGGAGAAGACTCTTGAGAGTCCCTTGGACTGCAAGGAGATCCAACCAGTCCATTCTGAAGGAGATCAACCCTGGGATTTCTTTGGAAGGAATGATACTAAAACTGAAGCTCCAGTACTTTGGCCACCTCAAACGAAGAGTTGACTCATTGGAAAAGACCCTGATGCTGGGAGGGATTGGGGGCAGGAGGAGAAGGGGACGACAGAGGATGAGATGGCTGGATGGCATCACAGACTCAATGGACGTGAGTCTGAGTGAACTCCGGGAGTTGGTGATGGACAGGGAGGCCTAGAAGGAATGATGCTAAAACTGAAGCTCCAGTACTTTGGCCACCTCATGCGAAGAGCTGACTCATTGGAAAAGACCCTGATGCTGGGAGGGATTGGGGGAAGGAGGAGAAGGGGATGACCGAGGATGAGATGGCTGGATGGCATCACGGACTCAATGGACGTGAGGCTGAGTGAACTCTGGGAGTTGGTGATGGACAGGGAGACCTGGTGTGCTGTGATTCATGGGGTCACAAAGAGTCGGACACGACTGAGCGACTGAACTGAACTGAACTGAACCTTTTCCTCTATTAAGCTGCTATACAAACTGTTATGAGTGGTTTTACATGTATGTAAATAATTGTCTTTCCTCCTGGAATGTGGCTATTGTCAGTAAATTCACAGACCTCCACAACCCCACTCTGAGGTGGTAGAGGAACAGTTCTTCCTCCAATAAAGAGCAAAAGATAAAGCAAAAGAAGCAAAATGTAAATAACAGCAAAAGAAGAATCTGATGGAAGGCATATGGGTGTTCTTTGTTCTATTCTTGCAAGTTTTCTGTGAGTTTGAAACCATATCCAAATAAAAAGTTTTAAAAACTAAAAACCAGAGATACTCATTGAAATAATATCTGTAATAGAAAACAAGAAAAGAGAAAAGGTATTAAATAATTTTTACGTATCCATTCAATGTCGTCATCAAAGCTGATGTTTTTAAAATGGTCTTTAACATGGGAGAATGTAACATAAATATTCCTTTAAAAAAAAAAAAGAAGTGAAAGCAATCTATACAGGATGATGCCAGTTAGGTCAAACACTAAATGGTTTATGTATTTACCCAGGATATTAAATAATGTAAGAAGAATCTCATGAAATTATTTCCAGCTTCATACCTGGAAACCCAAAATTATTCTGAACAGCTCTAGGAGTAAGATATGTCTGGGAGGGAAAGTAGAAGAGCAGTACCACATTTCTCCTTGTCTCTCTGGTTCCAAATTTCTGCTTTTGATAAATAAATCCCATCTCTATTCTTGCCTTGAGAACCAAATGTCAATGTGTAACAAAACGAATACAGTATTGTAAAGCAAAACAAACTAAAAAATAAAAATTAATTAAAAAAAAAACGTACTGGAGATCTGAATAAACATTTTTCCAAAAGAACACAGACATATGGCCAATAGTCACATGAAAAAGTGCTCAGCATCACTAACCATTAGAGAAATGCAAGTCAAAACCATAATGAGCTATTACATCACACCTGTCAGAGTGACTATTATCAAAAAGACAACAAATAACAAGGATTGGAAAGGATGTGAAGAAAAGTGAATCCTTTTACACTGTTGGTGGGACTATAAATTGGTATAGTCACTATGGAAAACAGTGTGGCAATTCCTCAAAAAATTAAAAATGGAACTCTAACATGATCCAGTCATCCATATTATTAGATATATCATGTGTAGATCAATACTTCTACTATTTTTATTCTCAAGTAATGTTACATTGTGTGGATATACCACTATCTATTCACCCATTCATCAGTTGATGGAGATAAGTTGTTTTCCAGTTTTTTGCTATTATGAATAGCACTTCAAAGAACATTCACATGCAAACCTTTGGGTAAACACATAAGAGTGGAATTGCTAAATCATATGACAAATTATGTTCAACTTTTAGAAACCACCAAATTCTTTTCTAGAGCAGCTATATATATCATTTTACATTTATTTCTACCAGAAATATGTGAGAGCTTTCCTTTCCACATTCATTGTCAATATTTGTTATTGTCTGTCTTTTTTAGTACAACCATTTGAGGTTTTTTTTTTTTTCGTTAAATTAAGGAGATAAAATGGGCATAATGTTTAAATATTGCATTATATAATATGTAAATAAAGTGAAGGAAGAGGTTGTTGGCATATTTAGGTTATTTGACCTAAGTGTTTTAAATCTTCTTATGCTATTTGACTGTTAAGTATGCAACAGCCTATATAATTTGAACTCTGGGAAACATTTTGAATTAATATTTTCCTGTGTTGATATTTCTTAGAAAAGACTGAAATGTCAATTCAGGAATACCTATGAGTGAAGATTCCCTGGCCATTGGTTAGTATTTGATCATGCCAGATTTCCAAGAACTAATGACAAAAGAATGCTTTGGACAGTAAATTAAATATATTTCTTTTTTTAATTAATTTTTATTTTTTAGTTTGTCTTGCTTTACAATACTGTATTCGTTTTTGGAGTTAGTGTCATCTCCTTCTCAGGACAATAATCTAATCTTTTTTATTTATTTATTTTAATTGGAGGCTAATTACTTTATAATATTGTAGTGGTTTTTGCCATATATTGACATAAATCAGCCATGGGTGTACATGTGTTCCCCATCCTGAATCCCCCTCCCACCTCCTTCCCCATCCCATCCCCTGGGGTCATCCCAGTGCACCAGCCCTGAGCACCCTGTCTCATGCATTGAACCCGGACTGGTGATGTTTCACATATGATAATATACTTGTTTCAATGCTATTCTCTCAAATCATCCCACCCTTGCCTTCTCCCACATTTTGATAGAAGACAAATCAGACACTCAGTGTAACACTATAATGGACAGACATATAATCTCTTCCTTCTCTAATCTAGAGGGTTCTCCACTTATTTTTGAGAAAAAAATGTGTACTTTTTAAGTATTTTTATAGCCTTGAAATTATTTTGGATAGGAGAAATGTAGGATATATCAACAGTAGCTTACAGAGTCCTTGAGGAGTCCTCGAGGAGTCCTCCACCCATTATTTCCTTTTTCTTTCTGAGAAGCCCAGGGACATTACTTAGAATAGTGATAGGGACTTGGAAATCCAAATCTATAGCTAGTGACCTCAAAATCTAGCTGAATGTAGCATAATTTTATGCTATACTTATTGCTGTTAAGTTGAATATTGAACTTACACTCTCTTTGAAACCTTTCCAACCAAACATTTTAGAGGAAAAAGAAAAAAAAAACTGAATTGTGCTTAGTGTCTTAAACCAGGAATTAGCTCTGATGTATGACTTGTGTTTCTGAGGAAATCTGGATGTTGATTTTCAGATGCTTATTCCTCTGGATTAGAAAATTACCAGTTAACCCAGAGGGTAACATTATAGAGAGGAGAGCAAGACCTGATTAAGGAAATATTTTCCTTATATCTTCACTCCCAAAAGTTATCATTCTCATAGACCACAAATACTTGCCTTTATTCTCACTCTGTGGTCTTCTGAAAATGAGAGCCAAAAGTAAGCTCTTTAAGTAGGATAAAACCTCCTATTGGCACAGAACTGCGGAGGGCGCGGGGAGAGAGAGAGAGAGAGAGAGAGAGAGATGCCTTCATTTCCTGAAACTAGGAGGGTTTGTGTGCTTCAGCAGAAATATTACTAAATTGGAGCCACAAAAGCACTATTGTCAGCAAATCTGTACCCATGAAAACCCTGAGTGGCACGAGGAGGAAGGGAGTCTGCCTAAGTTTCACCTACATCAGCAGCGTTTACATTTGTCTGTTTACATGCTTTATCATTTTATATTTATACTATTCCTTGTTTTGCTTGCCCACTCCCAAAGATACAAATGTCAGATTTGAGTCTTGATAGATCTTTTCACATAAACATCTTCCTGAGAAACACATCCAAAAAGGAGCCCTGTGAACTGTCTCAACCTTGTCCCAAACTTCACTGGAGACCATGCCCTTGGATCTATATCAAAATGAACTAATATAGTTAATGAAATGATCTTTATACTTCAGGGAACTGAAGCTTCTCAGAATCTTAAATGATCATAGCAACCGTCAGTTATGATTATCCTGGATAATTTTAACATTAAATGCCAGAGTTGGATACCCACCAAAGCTGATTTCACATTCGATTAGATTGAAAATGCTATGGGGAAGGCCAAAGGCTTCCTTTGTTACTGGGCTACAAAAATCTACTGGCATCTGAGCCTCTTAAATAAGGATCAATAGTAGTGGTTGTCAGTAATACTATAAATGACCTTCAAAGCACCTGATTTTTCCTAATGAATGGAACCACAAACTAAAGTCAATAGCTGTGCCATAGAGTAAAGGCAAAATATGCAACTTTTTTGTTTACTGACACTGATATATGTCTTCTTCCTGCAAAACTTGACATTCCCATCTAGTGATGACATTAAGACTGACTGTGGTTCCCTGGGAGGAATAGTCATTTTAAATCCAAAATTGCATGTGTGTAGATTCTTATAGACAGGAAGACCCTAGAAGTTGTTTGGATTAGCCAGCTACAATGTTGCAGTCCTTTGTACCTCAATGTGTTCTGAAAAGAGATATTCTGGAATGATTTTATTGTCTTGCCTGACACCACATGAACAAAAGCACATCCTTTGTGCTGAAAGCTTCCCTGAGTTGAAGAGTAATTCATATAGGATTCCTAGGATCTAATCCAGACTATGTTTTTTTTTTTTTTCCCTTCGATCCTTCTTTTCTAGGATTCTTCAAATTATAAACAATGGTTAGATACTTGAAAGAGGCTTACTCTGCCTGAATTAAAACCAATGAATTATGCTCTAAAATCTTGTGAATAATACTAGGCTTTATTGTCAGGAAGTAAAATATATGTAACTAGAAAATGGCATATGGTTTGTGGTCTCTTGATTAAGGATGACATCATCCGTTAAATGTATTCCATTTGGGGTAGTTTATCAGAGACTGACTCTAATATTCATCTTGAGGTTATGTGTCTCCTGGCTGTTTAATTATTTTTTTTTCCATTTTTCTTGCTAACAGAACTTATTGACTCATCACTCCTCCACTTGCCATTTAAGGGATGAGATGCTCATGTAATGCATTGATTGGATCTAAAGTGGTGAAGAAAAAGTCTTTGCTATCAGAGGGAAAATGAATTATGAGCTTGATTGTATCAATGAGATAAGCATATCAATTTTTAATATTGTATTGCATTATGAAGGTGCTTTAACAAAAATAGAGAATGACCTATGAAAACTGACACTAAGGATAATATTAGGCCTGAGATTCAAGAATATTTTAATTCTTCAGTTCAGTTCAGTCCAGTCGCTCAGTTGTGTCCGACTCTTTGTGACCCTATGAATCGCAGCACACCAGGCCTCCCTGTCTAACACCAACCCCAGAGTTCACTCAGACTCACGTCCATTGAGTCCATGATGCTATCCAGCCATCTCATCCTCGGTCGTCCCCTTCTCCTCCTGCCCCCAATCCCTACCAGCATCAGAGTCTTTTCCAATGAGTCAACTCTTCGCGTGAGGTGGCCAAAGTACTGGAGTTTCAGCTTTAGCATCATTTCTTCCAAAGAAATCCCAGGGCTGATCTCCTTCAGGAATGGACTGGTTGGATCTCTTTGCAGTCCAAGGGACTCTCAAGAGTCTTCTCCAACATCACAGTTCAAAAGCATCAATTCTTCGGCGCTCAGTCTTCTTCACAGTCCAACTCTCACATCCATACATGACCACAGGAGAAACCATAGCCTTGACTAGATGGGCCTTAGTCGGCAAAATAATGTCTCTGCTTTTGAATATACTATCTAGGTGGGTCATAACTTTTCTTCCAAGGAGTAAGCGTCTTTTAATTTCATGGCTGCAGTCACCATCTGCAGAGATTTTGGGGCCCCAAAAAATAAAATCTGACACTGTTTCTACTGTTTCCCTATCTGTTTCCCATGAAGTGAAGGAACCAGATATATATTATAATAAAATAATGAAGGTAGCCATTGTGCAGAATTGTGATTATTTAATAACAACTTTTCATTTATGTAAAGTCTTCTTCTTGTCATATTATTCTTTGCTATCGTGTAAGTTAGTTTTCCCCATAACTAAAGGTTTGAAACTTCAGTTCAGTTCAGTTCAGTTGCTCAGTCGTGTCCGACTCTGCGACCCCATGAATCGAAGCATGCCAGGCCTCCCTGTCCATCACCAACTCCCGATGTTACTGTATTTAGAAAATCTTGTTTATAATATTTTTTTTCTTCAGTTAGTCAGTCCTGAACTTCCCACTTTGATGATTAATGAGACTGAAACTTTATTCAATGGGGATGTAAAGGCAGAAATAACTGTAGGATTCATTTCTCTAATTTTTTAATTGATTTTTATATACCACCCAGCTGTAAGAACCTGAATTGTACCCATACNAGTTAGTCAGTCCTGAACTTCCCACTTTGATGATTAATGAGACTGAAACTTTATTCAATGGGGATGTAAAGGCAGAAATAACTGTAGGATTCATTTCTCTAATTTTTTAATTGATTTTTATATACCACCCAGCTGTAAGAACCTGAATTGTACCCATACTGAAGAACATCATGATAGCTGGTTATTACCAAGAAAGCTTTTCAGTTAACTAAATAAAACAGGATGACTTAAAGCACACCATATATATCCTCCCACTGCCTCACACATACTTTTTCTCTTCTGCCTTAATATTGACTAATTACCAAAAAGTCCAATTTAAATTAGTTTTTTTAAATATTTTGTTACTTTTATGCACATACAAGATACATAAGAGATAGGTAGTGAAGTAGAAATTCCTTGCAAATGGCTATTGATCAAATTGACAATTTTTCCTAAGTAAACCACTTCTTTTATTAATTGTTTACTTTATGAATTATACAAAGAGGAATTTTATTCTGCCTCTGCTTTTATGATCAAAACCTGGAAATATGTCTAATTCAATGGGCTTTTATTCTAATAAAATGTTGAATAACAGAAATTTCTTGAGTATTTGTCACGTGTAGCTAAGGAGATTGTGGAGCATAATTAAGGAAGTATTTTTAAAAGTATTTTGTC
>SJXQ01001031.1:0-13283 GCA_006408695.1 Aepyceros melampus
TATCTGAGGTTATTGATATTACTCCCAACAATCTTGATTCCAGCTTGTGTTTCTTCCAGTGCAGCATTTCTCATAATGTTCTCTGCACTTAAATTAAATAAGCAGGATGACAATATACAGCCTTGGCATACTCCTTTTCCTATTTGGAACCTGTCAGTTGTTCCATGTCCAGTTCTAACTGTTGCTTCCTGACCTGCTTACAGATTTCTCAAAAGGCAGGTCAGATGGTCTGGTATTCCCATCTCTTTCAGAATTTTCCACAGTTTATTGTGATCCACACAGTCAAAGGCTTTGACATAGTCAATGAAGCAGAAGTAGATGTTTTTCTGGAACTCTCTTGCTTTTTCCATGATCCAGCGGATGTTGGCAATTTGATCTCTGGTTCCTCTGCCTTTTCTAAAACCAGCATGAACATGTGGGAGTTCACGGTTCAGGTATTATTGAAGCTTGGCTTGGAAAATCTTGAGCATTACTTTATTAGCATGTGAGATGAGTACAGGTGTGCAGTAGTTTGAGCATTCTTTGGCATTGCCTTTCTTTGGAATTGGACTGAAAACTGACCTTTTCCAGTCCTGTGGCCACAGCTGAGTTTTCCAAATGTGCTGGCATATTGAGTGCAGCACTTTCACAGCATCATCTTTCAGGATTTCAAACAGCTCAATTGGTTTTCCATCACCTCCACTAGCTTTGTTCATAGTGATGCTTTCTAAGGCCCACTTGACTTCACATTCCAAGATGTCTGGCTCGAGATGAGTGATCACACCAATGTGATTATCTGGGTCCTGGAGATCTTTTTTGTACATTTCCTCTGTGTTTTGCCACATCTTCTTAATATCTTCTGTTTCTGTTAGGTCCATACTGTTTCTGTCCTTTATCGAGCCCTTCTTTGCATGAAATGTTCCTTTGTGATCTCTGATTTTCTTGAAGAGATCTCTAGTGTTTCCCATTCTGTTCTTTTCCTCTATTTCTTTGCATTGATCCCTGAAGAAGGCTTTCTTGTCTCTTCTTGCTATTCTTTGTAATCTGCATTGAGATGCTTATATCTTTCCTTTCCTCCTTTTCTTTTTGCTTCTCTTCTTTTCACAGCTATTTGTAAGGCCTCCCCAGACAGCCATTTTGCTTTTTTGCATTTCTTTCTCATGAGGATGGTCTTGATCCTTGTCTCCTCTACAATGTCACAACCTTCATTCCATAGTTCATCAGGCACTCTATCAGATCTAGTCCCTTAAATCTATTTTTCACTATTTTCCACTGTATAATCATAAGGGATTTGAATAAGGTCATACATGAATGGTCTAGCAGTTTTCTCTATTTTCTTAAATATATCTGAATTTGGTAATAAGGTGTTCATGATCTGAGCCACAGTCAGCTCCTGGTATTGTTTTTTTTACAGTATAGAGCTTCTCCATCTTTGGCTGCAAAGAATATAATCAATCTGATTTCGGTTTTGACCATCTGGTGATGTCCATGTGTAGAGTTTTCTCTCATGTTGTTGGAAGAGGGTGTTTGCTATGACCAGTGCATTTTCTTGGCAAAACTCTATTAGTCTTTGCCCTGCTTCATTCCACATTCCAAGGCCAAATTTGCCTGTTACTCCAGGTGTTTCTTGACTTCCTCCTTTTGCATTCCAGTCCCCTATAGTGAAAAGGACGTCTTTTTTGAGTGTTACTTCTAAAAGGTCTTGTAGGTCTTCATAGAACCGTTCAACTTCAGCTTCTTCAGAGTTAGTGGTTGGGGCATAGACTTGGATTACTGTGATATGAGTTATTTGCTTTGGAAATGAACAGAGGTAATTCTGTTGTTTTAGAGATTGCATCCAAGTACTGCATTTCAGACTCTTCTGCTGACCATGGTGGTTACTCCATTTCTTCTGAGGGATTCCTGCCCACAGTAAATGTAATGGTCAATTGAGTTAAATTCACCAATTCCAGTCCGTTTTAGTTTGCTGATTCCTAGAATGTCGACATTCACTCTTGCCATCTCTTGTTTGACCACTTCCAATTTGCCTTAATTCATGGACCTGATATTCTAGGTTCCTATGCAAATTGTTCTTTACAGTATCAGATCTTGCTTCTATCACCAGTCACATCCACAGCTGGGTATTGTTTTTGCTTTGGATCCATCCCTTCATTCTTTCTGGAGTTATTTCTCCACTGATCTCCAGTAACATATTGGGCACCTACTGACCTGGGGAGTTTCTCTTTCAGTATACTATCATTTTGCCATTTCATACTGTTCATGGGATTCTCAAGGCAAGAATACTGAAGTGGGTTGCCATTCCCTTCTCCAGTGGACCACATTCTGTCAGTGTTAATAATGTGTTAAATTCTCATCTGTAACAGTTTACTTTCCTAAGAAATACTGAAATACCATTCTTTATGGTATTTGTTATTAAGTCACTAAGTAGCGTCTGACTCCTTACCACTTCATGGACTGCAGTATGCCAGACATTGTCCTTCATTATTTCCCAGAGTTTGCTCAAATTCATATCCATTCAGTTGGTGATGTTATCTTTTCCCTTCAGTCCTTCCCAGCATCAAGGTTTTATTCCCATTGAGTTTGTTGTTTGAATCCGGTGGCCAAAATATTAGAGCTTCAGCTTCAGCATCAGTCTTTCCAATGAATACTCAGGTTTGATTTCTGTACAACTGAGCGGTTTGATCTGCTGACAATCCAAGGGACTCTCAAGAGTCTTTTCCAGCACCACAGTCCAAATGACTCAGTTCTTTGGTGCTTAGTCTTCTTTGGTTGGTTTTCTATGATTGTGGTTTTCATTCTGTTTGCACTCCAATGGATGAAGATAAGATTCTTGTGGAAGCTTCTTGATGGTAGAGACTGGATATGCAGAAAACTGGGTCTTTCTCTGGGCCATGCTTAGTAAATATTTAATCCAATTTTCTGCTGATGGGTGGGGCTCTGTTCTCTCCCTGTAGTTTGGCCTGAGGTCAAACTATGGTAGAGATAATGGCAGTAATGGTGACAAAATAATTTATGCTCCTAGGACTGTTGTATTCAGTGTCCCTGACTGTCGATCCATGTCTCCACCAAAGACTCCTGGACACTCACGGTAATGCTGGCTCAGTCTCTTGTGGGATCACTGCTCCTTTCTCCTGGGTCTTGGTGCACACAAAGTTTTGCTGTGCCCACCAAGAGTTTATTTCCCCAGTCCTGTGGAAGTTTTGTAATCAAATCCCACTGGCATTCAAAGTTAAATTTCCTGTGGATTCTCAGTCCCTTTGCTGGATCCCCAGGTTGAGATATCTGTTGTGGACCCTAGAACTTCTGCAACAGTGCAGAAACTCCTTTGGTATAATTTTTCTGCAGTGTGTGGACTGTCTGCTTGGTGGCTCTATGATAGTGTTAATGGAAATCTCCACCAAGAAGACTTATGCCACAGACCACACCTCCTAGGTCTGCTACCGCCAGAGCCCCTGTTCCCACAGAAGGGTACTGCTGACCTGTGCATCCACAGGAGACACTAAAACACTCAAACACAGATCTGGCTCAGTCTCTTGTGGGGGACACTGCTCTTATCCCTGGGTCCTGGTGCCCACAGGGTTTGGTTTGCATCCTCTGAGAATCTCTGCAAACTATGAGGTTTGCCTTTGGACTAAAAAATGACAAAGGACAAATGCAAACAGAGCTTCACCAAGGAAACACATTGGTCATAGCAAACACCCTCTTCCAACAATGCAAGGAACAACTCTACACATTACCAGAGGGTCAATACTGAAATCAGATAGATTCTATTCTTGCAGCTGAAGATTGAAAAGCTCTACACAGTAAGCAAAAACAAGACTGGGGATTGAGTGTGGCTCACATCATGAACTCCTTTTTGTAAAATTCAGACTAAAATTGAATAAACTAGGGAAAGTCACTAGGCCACTCAGATATGACGTAAATCAAATCCCATATGATTACACAATGAAAGTGACAAGGGATTGGATTTGATAGAGTACCTGAAGAACTATGTACAGAGGTTCATAACATTGTATAGGAGACAGTGATCAAGACCATTCCCCCAAAACAAAAGAAATGCAAGAAAAACAAAATGATTGTCTGTGTAGGTCTTACAAATAGCTGAGAAAAAGGGGAATGGCAAAGGAGAAAAGGAAAGATATATCCATCTGAATGCAGAGTTCCAAAGATTAGCAATGAGAGATAAGAAAGCCTTCCTAAGTGATCAATGCAAAGAATTAGAAGAACACAATAGAATGGGAAAGACTAGAGATATCTTCAAGAAAATTAGAGATACCAAGGGAACATTTCTTACAAAGATGGGCACATCAAAGGACAGAAATGGTATAGACCTAAAGTAGAAGCAGAAAGTATTAAGAAAAGTAGTGAGGATAAATAGAAGAACTATACACAGAGGATCTTGCTGACCCAGACAACAATGATGGTATGATCACTCACCTAGAGCCAGAAATTTTGGAGTGCAAAATCAAGTGGGCCTTAGGCTGCATCACTACAAATAAAGCTAGTAGTGGTGATGGCATTCCAGTTGACCTATTTCAAATCCTAAATGATGATGCTGTGAAAGTGCTGCACTCAATATGTCAGAAAATTTGGAAAACTCAGTGCTAACCAGAGAACTGGAAATGGTTAGGACTAGAAAATTCCAGTATAAAGGATATCAAAGAAAAATACCAAAGAATATTTAAACTACTGTACTGTATTCATCTCACACACTAACAAAATAATGCTCATAGTTCTCCAAGGTAAGTTTCAATAATACATGAACTGAGAACTTCCAGATGTTCAAACTGGATTTAGAAAAGGCAGAGGAACCAGAGATCAAATTAGTAATATCCATTGGATCATACAAAAAACAAGACAATTCCAGAAAAGCATTTACTTCTGCTTCATTGACTGTACTAAAGCTTTTGCTGGTTGAATCACAACAAACTGTGGAAAAACCTTAAAAAGATGGGACTATCAGAACACTTTACCTACCTCCTGAGAAACCTGTAAGCAGGTCAAGAAGCAACAGTTAGAACTGGACATGGGGCAATTGACTGGTTCCAAACTGGGAAAGGAGTAAGTCAAGGCTGGGTATTGTCGTCCTGGCTTTTAAATTTATATTCAGTGTACATCATGTGAAATTCTGCTGGATGAAGCACAAGCTGGAATCGAGTTTGCCAAGAAAAATATCAATAACCTCAGATATGCAGATAACACCCACATTATGGCCAAATCACCTCAGATACGCAGAGGACAATACACTTATGGCAGGAAGTGAAGAACTAAAGAGCCTCTTGAAGAAATTGAAAGAAGAGAGTGAAAAAGTTGGCTTAAAATTCAACATTCATAAAAGATCATGGCATCTTGTCCCATAATTTCATGGCAAAGACTTCACTTTATTTGTCTCCAAAATCACTGCAGAATGTGACTAAAGCCATGAAATTAAAAGATGCTTGCTTTTTGGAAGAAAAGCTGTGAGAAACCTAGATAGCATATTAAAAAGCCAAGATATCATTACTTTGCCAACATAAGTCCATATAGTCAAAGCTGTGTGTGTGTGTGTGTGTGTGTGTTCCTTTTCCAGTAGTCATGTATGGCTGTGAGAGTTGGACTATGAGGATTGGTGAGCACCAAATAATTGATGCTTTTAAATAGTGGTCTTGGAGAAAACTCTTGAGAGTCACTTGGACTGCAAGGAGATCAAACCAGTTAATCCTAAAGGAAACCAGTTCTGAATATTCATAGAAAGAACTGATGCTGAAGCTCCAATACTTTGGCCACCTGATATGAAGTCCCAACTCATTAGAAAATACTTTGTTGCTGGGAAAGATTGAAGGGGATAACAGAGGATTAGATGTTTGCATGGGATCACCAACTCAATGGACATTTGTTTGATAAAACTCTGAGAGATGATGAAGGACAGAAAAACCTGGCATGCTGCAGTCCATGGGGCTGCAAAGATTCGGACATGACTGAGCCACTAAACAGCAACAATATCCTTCTTTATTGTTCACCTCTCACATCCATACATTACTATGGGAAAATCCATAGCTTTGACTCTGGACTTCTGCTGGCAAAGTGATGGCTCTGCTTTCTAATATGCTGTCTAGATTTACCATAACTTTCCTTCTAAGGAGCAAACATCTTGTAATTTCATGTTTGCAATCACATCCACCATCAATCTGCTTTCTAATATGCTGTCTAGATTTACCATAACTTTCCTTCCAAGGAGCAAACATCTTTTAATTTCATGTTTGCAATCAACATCCACAGTGTTTTTGTAAACCAAGAAAATAAACTCTGTCACTCCTTCTCGCTTTCCCCTTCTATTCACCATAAAGTGATATTTCCACGTGACATTATCTTAGTTTGTTGAAAGTTGAGCTTTAAGCCTGCTTTTTCACTCTTATCTTTCACACTCATCAAAGGTTTCTTTAGTTCCTCTTCACTTTCTCTCATTATAGTGGTATCATCTGCATATCTGAGTTTTTTTTTTTAAGCAATCTTGATTCTAGCTAGGGCTTCATCCAACCCAGCATTTCACATGTTGTTGTCTGCATATAAGTTAAATAAGCAGGGTTGTGACCCCATTGGCTATAGAAATACAATAAAGTGATACAGTAGTCAATATTAAGTATATATCTCTTAATAAAGTAGAATTTTGGAGTCACTACACTAGTATTGCCAGGTTACTATGAAACTAAAGGAATTCAGAACAGTGTAGAGCTGGTAGAAAAACAAAACAATGATCACTAAAACAGAATATAGTATTGGAAATAAATTTATATATAAAGCACAAGTTAACTTTCTACAAAGTCACAAGACAACTTAATAGACAATGGAAAGTATTTTCAGCAGATGGTGTGAAAATTACTGGATGAATATGGGGAAAAAATAACTTAAACATTCATATCAAGCACAAAAGTTACCCTAGCATAAAGAAACATAAAATAATATGTCCACAACATTAGAGTAAGCAAATATTTCTATATATTCTATATGAGAAGAAATAAGATACTCTCCATAAGAGAAAAAAATAATGTTACTTAGGCTTCATCAGAGTTAAACTCATATATCTGGTGGCTCAGATGGTAAAGAATCCACCTGCAATGCAGGAGACCGGGGTTCAATCCCTGGGTTGGGAAGATCCCCCAAAGGAAGGTATGGCAACCCACTCCAATATTTTTGCCGAGGAATCACCGTGGACAGAGGAGCCTGGAGTGCTATAGTCTGTGGGGTTGCAAAGAGTTGGACAGGACTGAGTGAGCAAGCACAGCACATGCATATTTATCAGTTCAGTTCAGTCGCGCAGTCGTGTCTGACTCTCTGCGACCCCATGAATCGCAGCACGCCAGGCCTCCCTGTCCATCACCAACTCCCGGAGTTCACTCAGACTCACGTCCATTGAGTCCACGATGCCATCCAGCCATCTCATCCTCGGTCGTCCCTTTCTCCTCCTGCCCCCAATCCCTCCCAGCATCAGGGTCTTTTCCAATGAGTCAACTCTTCGCATAAGGTGCATATTTATAGGCATCATTTAAAAAATAAATATTGTCCAGTAGCATTAGTTGTATGGGAAATTATTTGTGAAATTAAACTTGACAATTGCCTAAATGGTTAATAGTGAAATCATTGGCAAAATCGAATGCTAGTGAGAATGCAGAACTGCTAGAACTTTTATCCTTTGCCAGAAGGCTGTGAAATCATACAAATATGTTGGAAATGTATTATACTGCTTTATAAAATTAAATACACATGTATCTTTTTATCCGGTTCCATTCTTAACTATTCACACAGAAGACATGAAAATTATTTTTGGAAATTGAAATATAACAATATCCATATATGTTTTAACAGACCAAACCAAACAACCCAACTGGATAACTTAACAAACAACCTTATCAAAGGATAATTAGCAGACAAATTTGGTACAATCAGTGGAATACACCTCAATGATATAAAAAGAATTCAGTAGTAAACCACAACAGAGAAGATGAATCTCAAAATCATTATATTGTTTGTATAAAAAAAAAAGCCAGAAAAAATAAGGTTATATGAATTTTGTTTTTGGGAGGATCAAACCAAATGAAATAAACTTATGGTGATAGAAACCAGACCACTGGTTTCCAGTTGGAGATAAAGAGTAAGAGGAAAGTTTAGAAGGAAAACCTCTAGGATGATGAACATATTTGATATGCCCACATATTTGATAGCCCACATATTTGATATGTCCATATGGTTACATGGGTGCATACAAACATCAAAGTTAAACAAGTAGTGCACCTAAGACATAATCATTTCATTGTATATATATATTTGATCTCAATTTCAAAATTAAAATAGTCACCAGTCTAATAAAATCAATAAAGTCCAGACTTTAATAATACTTTTTAATTTTGGTTGCTCATATGAATCCTCATCATAGCATTTTTTTAGTAGAAGTAAAATCTCATTTTATCAGCTTATTAGATTTTGATTTATTACTAATAAAAAGAGAAGCAGATAGTAACTTTTATAATTATATATATATATATTGAAATTGTTAAATGTATAGGACATATCCATTGCAATATGCATAATTTTTATTATTTTATACTTTCAATGAACCCCATGCATGCAAGATAAATTGTGTCAATTAGGAATATCAGTTCAGTTCAGTTCAATCACTCAGTCGTGTCTGACTCTTTGTGACCCCATGAATCACAGCACACCAGGCTTCCCTGTCCATTACCAACACCTGGAGTTCACTCAGACTCATGTCCATCAAGTCAGTGATGCCGTCCAGCCATCTCATCCTCTGTTGTCCCCTTCTCCTCCTGGCCCCAATCCCTCCCAGCATCAGAGTCTTTTCCAATGAGTCAACTCTTCGCATGAGGTGGCCAAAGTACTGGAGTTTCAGCTTTAGCATCATTCCTTCCAAAGAAATCCCAGGGCTGATCTCTTTCAGAATGGACTGGTTGTTTCTCCTTGCAGTCCAAGGGATTCTTAAGCATCTTCTCCAACACTGCAGTTTCAAAGCATCAATTCTTTGGTGCTCAGCCTTCTTCACAGTCCAACTCTCACATCCATACATGACTACTGGAAAAACCATAACAGTACAGTTTCAGAAAATTTCGGAACAGAAATTCCCAAACTCTTTCTATAAGGCCACCATCACCCTGATAACAAAACCAGGCAAAAGTGCCACAAGAAAAGAAAATCAGAAACCAATATCACTGATGAACACATATTAAAAATCCTCAATGAAATTCTAGCAAACAAAATCCAGCAACACATTAAAAAGATCATACATCATGATCAAGTGGACTTTATCCCGGGGATGCAAGGATCCTTCAATATAAGCAAATCAATCAAAGTGTTACACCATAGTAACAAATTGAAAGATAAAAACCGTATGATCATCTCAATATTTCCAGAGAAAGCTTTTGAAAAAATTCAACACCCATTTATAATAAAAACACTCCTGAAAGCAGGCATAGAAAAAACATGTCTACACATAATAAATGCTATATGAAAAACTCATAGCAAATGCTATTCTCATTCTCAATTATGAAAAACTGAAAGAATTTCCTCTAAAGACAGGAACAAGACAAGGGTACCCACTCCTATCAGTATTATTCTACAGTTTTGAAAGTCCTAGCCCCAGCAATCAGAGAATAAAAAGAAATAAAAGGAATCCAGTTTGGAAAATAAGTAAAGCTTTCACTGTTTGCAGATGATATGATTCTTTACATAAAAAAAAAAAAACTTTAAAATACCACCAGAAAATTACTATTGTTAATCAATGAATATTGTAAAGTCACATAATATGAAATTAATACACAGAAATCCCTTGCCCTTGTATACACTAACAAGGAAAAATCATAAAGGGAAACTAAAGAAACAATCTCATTCACCATTGCCACAAAAAGAATAAAATCTTTAGGAATAAATTTACCTGAAGAAACAAAAGACTTGCATGCAAAAACTATGAGATTAATGAAAGAAATTAAAAATTACATGAACAGATGGTGAGATATACCATATTCTTGGATTGAAAGAATCAACATTGTGAAAATAACTATACTATCCAAAGTAAGATACTGACCCATACTTGCCACAAGAGGCTGATGCAGACTTGCTCCTGAGTGTCCAGGAGTCTCTGGTGGAGGCGTGGGTAGGCGATGGCCTGCTGCAGGGTTGGGGGCACTGAGTACAGCAGTGCCTGCACTGAACCTTTTGAAGGAGGTCACCATTATTTCCATTATCTCCATTATGTTTGGCCAGAGGTCAAATAATAGAAAGGGAACACAGCCCCAGCCACCAACAGAAAATTGGGTTAAAGATTTACTGAGCATGGCCCTGCCCATCCTCAGTCAGTCTCTCCCACAAGGGACCTTCCATAAGCCTCTTATCTTTCTCCATCAGAGGGCAGACAGAGTGAAAACCATAATCACAGAAAACTAACCAATCTGATCATTAACCATGGACCAAAGCCTTGCCTAACTTAGTGAAAATATGAACCATGTAGTATAGGGCCACTCAAGACAGATGGGTCAGGGTGGAGAGTTCTGACAAACCGTGGTCCACTGGAGAAGGGAATGTCAAATCACTTTATTATCCTTGCCTTGAGAACCACATGAACACTATGAAAAAGCAAAAAGATAGGACACTGAAAGATGAACTTCCTAGGTTGGTAGGTGCCAAATATGCTACTGAAGGAGACTGGATAAATAAATCCAGAAAGAATGAAGAGACGGAGCCAAAGCAAAAACAACAACCAGTTGTGGATGTGACTGGTGATGGAAGTAGTCTGGTGCTGTAAAGAACAAAATTGCATAGGAATGTGGAATGTTAAGTCCATGAATAAAGGCATTCTGGAAGTGGTCAAACAGGTGATAGCAAGAGTGAACACTGACATTTTAGGAATCAGTGAACTTATGGACTGGAATGGGTGAATTCAATTCAGATAACCGCTATATCTACTGCTGTGGGCAAGAATCCCTTAGAAGAAATGGAGTAGCCATCAGTCAACAAGAGTCCAAATTTCAGTACCTGAATGCATTCTCAAAAATGACAGAATGAACTCTGCTCATTTCCAAGGCAAAACATCCAGTATCGCAGTAATCCAAGTCTATAACCCCACCAGTAATGCTGAAAAAGGTGAAGTTGAATGGTTCTATGAACACCTACAAGAACTTCTAGAACTAGCACCCAAAAAAAGAGGTCCTTTTTATCATAGGGGACTGGAATGCAAAAGTAAGAAGACAAGAGATACCTGGAGCAAAAGGCAAATTTACCTGGGACTACAAAATGAAGCAGGTCAAAGGGTAACAGAGTTCCCAAGAGAACAAACAGATTGTACCAAACATCATCTTCCAACAACAAAAGAAAATACTATACATATGGACATCACCAGATGGTCAATACCAAAATCAGATTGATTGTATCTTTGCTGCCAAAGATTGAGAAGCTCTATAGAGTCAGCAAAAACAAGACTGGAAGCTGACAATGGCTCATATAATGAAATCCTTATTTTCAAATTCAGACTTAACTTGAAGAAAGTAAGAAAAATCACTAGACTACAAAGTTCAGTTCAGTTCAGTCGCTCAGTCATGTCCGACTCTTTGCGACCCCATAAATTGCAGCTCCACAGGCTTCCTTGTCCATCACCATCTCCCGGAGTTGACTCAGACTCAACGTAGGTCAAATCGGTGATGCCATTCAGCCATGTTATCCTCTGTCGTCCCGTTCACCTCCTGCCCCCAATCCCTCCCAACATCTGAGACTTTTCCAATGAGACAACTCTTCACATGAGGTAACCAAAGTACTGGAATTTCAGCTTTAGCATCATTCCTTCCAAAGAAGACCCGAGGCTGATCTCCTTTAAAATGGACTGCTTGGATCTTCATACCATCCAAGGGACTCTCAAGAGACTTCTTCAACACCATAGTTCAAATGCATCAATTCTTCGGTGCTCACCTTTCTTCACAGTCCAACTCTCACATCCATACATGACCACTGGAAAAACCATAGCCTTGACTAGATGGACCTTTGTTAGCAAAGTAATGTTTCTGCTTTTGAATATGATATCTGGGTTCGTCATAACTTTCCTTCCAAGGAGTAAGCGTCTTTTAATTTCATGGCTGCAATCACCATCTGCAGTGATTTGGAGCCCCAAAAAATAAAGTCTGACACTGTTGCTCCATCTGTTTCCCATGAAGTGATGGGACCAGATGCCATGATCTTCGTTTTCTGAATGTTGAGCTTTAAGCCAGCTTTTTCACTCTCCTCTTTCACTTTCATCAAGAGGCTTTTTAGTCCTCTTCACTTTCTGCCATAAGGGTGGTGTCATCTGCATATCTGAGGTTATTGATATTTCTCCTGGTAATCTTGATTCCAGCTTGTGTTTCTTCCAGCCCAGCATTTCTCATGATGTACTTTGCACTTAAGTTAAATAAGCAGGGTGACAGTATGCAGCTTTGATGTACTATGATTATGTACTTTGATGTACTACGATGTACTATGATTTTTCCTATTTGGAACCAGTCTGCTATTCCATGTCCAGTTCTAACTGTTGCTTCCTTACCTGCATATAGTTTTCTCAAGAGGCAGGTCAGGTGGTCTGCTATTCCCATCTCTTTCAGAATTTTCAACATTTTATTGAGATCCACACAGTCAAAGGCTTTGAGATAGTCAATAAATCAGAAATTGATGTTTTTCTGGAACTCTTTTGCTTTTTCAATGGTCCAGGGGATGTAGGCAATTTGATCGCTGGTTCCTCTGCCTTTTCTAAAACCAGCTGGAACATCTGGAAGTTCATGGTTCACATATTGCTGAAGCCTGGTTTGGAGAAATTTGAGCATTACTTTACTAGTGTGTGAGATGAGTGCAATTGTGTGGTAGTTTGAGCATTCTTTGGCATTGCCTTTCTTTGAGATTGGAATGAAAACTGACCTTTTCCAACCCTGTGGCCATTGCTTAGATTTCCAAATTTGATGTCATATTGAGTACAGCATTTTCACAACATCATCTTTCAGGATTTGAAATAGCTCTACTAGAATTCCATCACCTCCACTAGCTTTGTTTGTAGTGACACTTTCTAAGCCTGACTTGACTTCACATTCCAGGATGTCTGGCTCTAGGTGAGTGATCACACCATCTTGACTATCTTGGTTGTGAATGCCTTTTTTTGTACAGTTCTGTATATTCTTTCCACCTCTTCTCAATATCTTCTACTTGTGTTAGGTCCAGACCATTTCTGTCCTTTATCGAGCCCATCTTTGCATAAAATGTTCCCTTGGGATCTCTAATTTTCTTGAAGAGATCTCTAGTCTTTC